>JAANSN010006014.1:0-11314 GCA_036850665.1 Dicranocentrus wangi
AATATAATAATAATAATAATAATAATAATAATAATAATAACTTTGATATAACAATAGTATTTAATAGTATTAACTGTTTGTTAACTGATGATCAAAAATTATCTGGTAGAGTACAGAGAAGGCACTTCATCCAGTCGACAGTGAAAAACGATACTTTTGAGAACATACCCTTCTGCCAATACCTTCTGCTGCTGCTGCTGCTGTTACTTCTTGATTCCTGTCTGTCTACCTGGTTTTGTTTTCGAAATACTTTAAAGTCGCGTTTCATACTTAGAAATCGGTTCGGTATGCTAATGATGTCGATGATGATGATGATGATGATGAAACCAGGCGATGAGAATAAAACACGTGTTGAGTTTCGTTTTGCGGATATCAAGTTGAAAGGTTCTTTTTACTGGAAGTTCATGATGAGCTACAAAAAGGGTTTTCTTTTACTCTTTCACAAGTCGGTAGATATGATGTTGAGCTCCATGATCAGATGACGATACTTCGAAAACATAGGCAATGCATAGAAGAGTTTCTAGGGTTTCTCGATTGTTCACAACCTGGAAATGGAGTACAAAAAAGAGTTCCAGTTAGCCACGAAAGCGAAGGGGGAAAAAAGTGAAATGTCAGTGAAAGTGGTTGATTGAAGAAGGGCTTTGGTTTCCCAACCAAACAACAACAACATTTCTCTCTCTCCCTCTCTCTCTCTCTCTATTTGTTGACAATTGTGAGTTTGGGAGATGGGCTACGATCGACGAGTTAGGTTGACATAAATAGTTTAGATGGGAATGATGATGATGACGGGTTTTTACCTGAAGTATGGTGAAGTTTTCAAGCACGCTATTCATCATGTACTTTTCCGGTAGATGCTTCAATTTGTGGATGAAATTGATCATATACTCACACATAGGAGACCGGTGGATACGATACACAAATCGTCCGTTTTCAAAACGAGGGTATTCGGTTTCGACTTTCTCCACTACCTGCTTGCCAAACGAGCAGACTTTTGTCGAACAAGTGATTGCCATGTTGTCATTGCTTTCATACCTGGTTCGAGGAAAAAAAAACATTTATAATCCAGTGGCTTTTTTTTCGGCAAAAAGGATCGAGTGGGATCCATTTACTTTGAAAGCCTGTCATATGATGGCAATACTTAGTATTTAGTTTCTTACTGGCTTGTGACACCGTAAAACGCCTGGGTTTCATCCTGGATGTTGGAATTGAGATCAGCCCAGAATTTAACGAGGAAGAAAGCATTCTGCGGTCCTTTGTCATACAGCTCTTTTAAACCACCCTTCTTTTCAGGGAATTTGTCGTAGATCTGACGTATATCTACAGACTGCGAGGAGGAAGAGGAAATTCAAGAGGAATTTAATTTGACGTTCGGTTTCTGATTTCCGGTTGGTCGGAATTCTCAACAAAACAGAAGGATTGAATAGACTAGTATGTAGTACTAATATATAATATAATATTATCCTTACCTCAAGAACAGGATCTGTGTATGATGCAGGTCCGATGTGCACGAATAAGTGTTTTTGATACTGAAACAAAAAAAAGAGCGACTTTGTTTTAGACCGACTGCATCATCATCATCATCATCATCATTATCCAGTTTTTTTTTGCAACATGATTTGGCGGTCTACCACCATTGCTACTTTACTACTACTACGGTACTACGGTACTTACTGTGTCATGATCTCTGGTTTGTTCCATAAAAGCTGAAAATTCAACGAGGCAGAGTTTATGGGTGGCTATAGCTCTACCCTCCCAGGCAGCGCTTGGTGGACCAGGTATCACATCGGGGCCACCACTTCCGTTACCAGCAGGGTGCGCTTTTCCTCCACTGGCTCCACCATACACGGTTTGTCCGAATGGCTTAACACTGCAGCAGCAGCAGCAGAAAAAAAAAGCAAGACAAAGTTAGATTTTCACATATCCATTTTTCTCATTCCCTTTTTTATCATTCACGAATCAATTTTTCGCGAAAAAATCCAAAGGTATTTTCACAAGCAATAATCTAACTCGAAAAACTTACTCTTGAGCAGCTGGTTGTAATCCTGTTTGCCAGAACTGAAATGCATAAAGAGAGGAGAGAAAAAATTAACCGGTTTTCTAAAATATAATAAGGTACCATGAAGCATCATCATGACATATCTGATCAACTAGGATACATTCTGTATTACTACGATGTCTGTTTGTTGCTCTCCCCACCAACGAACGCAAAAAGGCAACAACGTTGGATTTCGCTTCATTCTCCTCAACTACTACTACTCCACTAGCCAAAAAAAATCAAAAGTACGAAATAAATTCCAAAAGGAACAAACTATATACTCACCGCTCCAGTGTAAGGTACTGGTGTACCTAATCCCAAAGTTGCAAGTCCAGCAGCTGCCGCCTTATTGTGCATGGCTGTTGCTGAAACAATTTGTGCACTGGACATGGATGACATGGTTTGGAGGGCTTTTTGTGTGTCTTTGGCCTGCTGGTCCTGGTTTTGCTAAAAAATTGTAATGATTTAGTGCAAGATTCTCAACACGCTGTCATTAAAACCATGCTCAGTCCAACAGACAGAGAAAAAAAAAGAGGAATGCATTAAAGAATTATTACTTTTAATTTGGCTTGAATCTCTCTGAGTTTTCTTCTGGCCAGCACCTGGATATGTGAGCTTACTTGCTTACGCGTTCTCGTCTTGCCCGTTCTCAGTTTGATATAGCGTGCGATTAGCTCATTACGACCTGCAACAAATCAGAAAATGATGAATGACTTCAAATTTCAATTGTAACATTACCACCACACGTTACCAACCACATCAACAACAACATATCACACAGTTCAGTCCACCACATTATCCATGCATTGCAATTGCAAAGCTGCTCATTTCTCAAGATATACAACGAGTGATAAGCAGGATGGCACGTTGGCACTTCTTCTTCTGTTCAGAAAAAGAACAAGAAGAAAAAATGTAGATGACACAGTAAATCATTGTTAAATGAGCACCCCTACATAGAGAGCTCAATTCAGGTGGATTCCTAATTTGAACACAATTATTTACTGTAAATTTGCGAGGATGGATGCTATTATACATACTACTGTAGCTTTGCAGGGAATCCTCGTTTCGTGGTTATGCAAAAACGCTCATTATTACAGGATTGAATTATTTGCAAAAAAGATTCTCTCAACTTGAGCATAATGTCGTGCACTCAAAGTCCCATAAATCTTGGCTGTTTTGAAAGCACCCAGCTCCTAACTAAACCCACCATCCTATAAGTTTATCTTTCAATTTCCCCATCCAATGGCCACAATTATTATTACCTTTTCACCAAAAGGTGTATATGCATATAAAGGCCAATGTACTCCTGCAATAAAAATCCCATGAAAAAAACAGTAGCGCGTCTTCCCAGTCCCATCTCGTATTCGTATTCCTATTTTTTTCTTCTGTACATGATTGATATCCATCCATCCACCTTGTTAATCTGCATTAAAGATGCGTTTTATTTTCACTCGTCTAGACCACATCCATGAAGCCAAGCCAAACCCTTTTGAAAAACAGTTTTTTTTTCTGTAACGAAACCCGAGCGCCAAGCCTTTACTTCCTTTTTTTCCTTCATTCACCTCATCCACATGTTGGCTGCAGCAGCAGGGAGTTGTAATATGACATACATTTAGTATTTCCAGAAAACCAATTTCACCAAAGTTCAAAGCCCTATTAATTGAAAGAGGAGAGAAGAGGTTTTGGCCAGAGACCTGTTTTCACATCGACATCCATCCTTAAATCCCATTTTCTCAATGAAGTATAAAGAAGAGGGAAAAAAATCATGTCGTCATGTGTTCCTCAACGAACGATCGCATAAAATGGAAACAAGCTCCAATCCTAAAAAAATGAATCGACTATCTCCGACACCATAACAGTTTAGGAGAGAAAAAAAAAGACGACGGCTTGTCAAGAAGGGTGCAGTGATTAAAGTGGGTTGGAGGATGAGATGGATCATGTTTGTATGATTCAAGCCTAAAGGCACTATAACCCAAGCACCATCATCACTACCACTCATTCACAGTTGCTTCTTTTCCTTCTGCAGCCCATAAAAAATGACTCATAATTGTTTGGTAAATAAGGTAACGCTTCAGGTTGCATAAATGAGATGAATCTGAATCTATTGCTCACTTAAAAACAAAAACAGCAGCTCAACTCTGATGCTCTGTGAAGAAGAAAAAAACAACTTTGCATATATGCAACCATTTTCTTTATACATGGCAAAATCCTTCCAAGAAGAAATCTTTTTTTTTCCTTGGCCTGGCCTAACCTTCAATTTGTATTTGCATAAAGGATCAATCATACGCAGAAACACACACACTAATTTTCCCATCACTGAAAAAAAAAATCCATAGAAAGAGATTAAACGAGATATGGTATCGTCGACGACGTATGACGCATAAAAGGCATAAAGAGGTAGAAAATCTGATATTAAATAAAATCTCAAAAAAAACCATTTTTTTCTCTGGGTTTATATCCCTCTTCTTCGAAACAAGGCAACTTTTTTGAAGTAGTTCTTTCATCCTCTCTTTTTCTCTCTCTCCCTCTCTCATTCATTATACACTGCATTGTCGTCACATTTTCTAATAACTGTATCGGCATAAAAAAAGTAAAGTGCATATAATATTGCGTATTACTCCTCCGGTCGGATCAACCGCTAACCTCATCACGGCCGTCGTTTTCTAAATAATAATAATAATAAGACGACGCTACTACTACTAGCTCTTTTCCCTCATGTCCCCCTTTTGTCCCCGTTTTTATTATAAGAGCGGAGGAGGAGGAAGGGAGCACCAACGGTCGGTCGGTCGGTCTCTGTGACTCTGGAATGGAGTAGTGTGGAGGTAATAAAATATATATCACACTCCACATATAAAAACGACAAGAACAAGAGAGATGAGTTTTACATAAGGACATAATATCGCCTTTTCTTTCTATTATCTCTCGGAGATGATGTCCTCTAAGCCCTCCATTTTCCCCGGCTTCCCCGGTTTTACCAACTTTAGTGTGGATATCGTGTGTTTTTAGTAGTTCCCTTTCCGTTGTTGTTGTGTGTGTGTATGTGTGAAAGGGCAACTCCATGAATTTGTTTGCGTAGAGGCAGAGAGTGGATCTGCTGATGATGATTCCAGGGAGCCTCACTCTCTCTCTCTGAACGAACGAACATTTTAGGAGGAACAAAACTACGACTCTCTCTCTCTTTCTCTCTTCCTCCATCCTCCTCCACCGACACACATGCATACTTGAGAAACACATGAGACGCGGAGTACATGAATCCTCCAGAATGACACCATGTTATAAATGAGGGACGCGACAGAGACAAATCCAATAAAGAAACTCACACCAGTTCGAAACGATTTATAAACGCTCAGTCTTATCCTGTCCAATCTTATTGCATCAAAATGAAAATGGCTCAGGGTAATTTCATCACATGTCACAAAATAGTGGTGGTGGTGGTGGAGGAGGAAACTTAGTCTACGGGGAAGAGAGACAACGACGACGACAATATAACGCGCTGCGAGAGTGAGTGTGGAGAAGACGTAAACACCATGAAAAAAAGGCTTCTTGTGATACATGTCGGCAGCTTTTACGTTTTCCCTAGCTAGAAGGAACAGAGCTTTTTAGCTTGAATGTAAAAGGGCTGCTGTCGGTTTGACTACGACGAAGAGGACGACGACGACGTTATATGTTTCGCTTTTTCTAAAAGGAAAAAGTAAAACTGTGTGTAGATTTTTAGTGTTAGGGTGGGTGCCGGGTAATAGTCTACTTTCAACATTTTTTTTTGTCTTCTGTAAGAGAAGACTTGTTGTTGGTGAACTTGTCTCCTCACTCTCCACTATTTTTTCCCGAGGACAAAAGTGACTATTAAATTTTAGAGAAGGAAAATCAACCGTTTTTTCCCCACGCTGGAGGATGGAGTAGAGTTCGAGGAGGAAGACACATTAGTCAGTGGGTGAAAGCTGAAATTGCCTCATCATTTGCTCTAATTTTTCCTTCTGCTGTGCTATTACACTGGCGGCTTATTGCATCTTTCACAGCAGCCACCAAAACATCACCACCGTCAGTAGTAGTAGTAGTAATAGTAATTTTTTTTCTTCTTACTTCTCTCCTTCATTCTGCATTGGTTCTCTATATCCAAAAACTATCAACCCGACCCCCCGACATTTACGTTATCCCAGGGAGAGAGAGGGAAAGAGAGTCACAGGGAAATAAAGGAAAACAACTTGTATATTATTGCAATCGTTATTTCCGTCTTACGGTTTACGGTAAACGAACCAATATAATAAGTGAAAGGACAATAAAGCACGACAAGGACGGGAAAAAGAGCGTAATATCAATCTTGTCCAGGCAGGGAAATAATGTTGAATGTGTGGATGGAAGGATGCATGCATGGTGGCGTGGCGGCGGCCAAGAAAAAGTATAAACCTCTATCGTAACACTTTCACTCTCTGCTGCCCATCTCCTTCTTGAACTGCTACCACCATATCCGAAAAGCAAGAAGAGAAAAAAAATGTTTTTCAACAAATCAAAAGGAGATTGTGTGTTTTTTCCCCTTTAGTTTACTGCATACCATATCCGATCCCATACAAACACACACACACACGCTTTCTCTCTAAAGGTAATGCATGTCGGAGAAAAAAAAGTGTTGGAAACGGGAACAAGGCGCCAACTGACAGGAAAAGTCATTGGTACGTACACAAACTTAACAAGTTGTACAATTTGTTTTTTCCTTAGAACCACGAAAACCCGACGGGCCACCACCAGACCAAGCCGTAGTATTTCCCCCTTTAAAAAAATAAAAATAAGCCCAAGTTTTTTCCTATAGATTCTCCCCACAAATGGAAAGAGAGTGTAAAATGTTTGGTTATTTTTTCATCAGAGAGAGAGCATCTCTCTGTCTCTCTCTGAATTTCTATATAATATGGTTGTTGTTTACTAGAGGAGTCTGTAAACAGCTTAAAAATCAAGATAAAAAGGGCCATAACGGGGGCGCTGGGAAAGATGGATTTACCAAAGCGGAACACGGCGGCGGCAGCGGCGGCGGCTTCGGCCCTGTATTAATGCACACGTGAAACAGTCGGCAATTCGACAATTGAAGTTAGCAATAATAATGATAGCAGAGTCTCAACTGCTCCTCTCTGCAACCTATATATATATACATATATACGGTGTCCGGATTACATCCATTTAGCCTGAACTTTTCAAGTTCGGTTCGGACTAGGTATATATATACCTATTTTGCTGGTTGTGCGGAGAAGTGAATGAATGGTGGGTCGTCGTCGTTGTCGGTGCTAGTCCGTAAGGAGGACTATAAAGAAAGTGTCATTTCAATAGGAGCGGCACTCCACAACATGAGCATTGTCACTAGCGGAGAGCATTCATTCCCAACATAAAACCAGGAGAAAGATCCAAGTTAACGCATTATTGGATGTAAAGAATGCGAACATGAGAAAAACTATGCTACTATTGAATCTCGCTTTATCGTTTTCCCTCAATATTATTTGTCACCCTTATTCGCTACTTTACTCAATTCCACACATCACTTCCCTCATTCAGCCACAAATAAAACCTGAGAAGACATTTTGGGAAACAAAGCGTACACATAGTACTACTACTGACACTACTATTACTACTTCGACTACTACTATTTTTTCTACAGATTTTCCTTCTCTCTCTCTCTCTCTCTCTCTGCTACAGAGCCATCAAGGGGAAATCTAGTGGTGAAGATGGGAACATCGGGACGGGAAATGCGAGGTTTTTAACTGTGTCTTCGCTCTCGCTCTCTCTCTCTCTCTGGTGTTGTGGTAGAGAGACGGAAGTAACAAAAAAAACGAGATTCCCTCCTGACAAATGTATCTCTTATCATTTGTCTTCTCGACTTAGACCGGCAAGGAAAAGTGACTAGATTCACTGCACGCCAAGAGTTTTTCCTTCTCTGACGTATATGTAAACCGTTCACTTTCCAAAAACACAACTAACACCACCACCACCAACACTACCACTTTTAGATTGTCCTCGTATAACAACTCTTATAAGAAGATATATATGGTTGGGCTATAACCACCGAGGACGACGAGGACGACAACGGTTTTTTTTTGGAAATCCACTCACTCTATCCGACTTCCAGGGAAAATGGGAGCTGGGAGAGTAAAACGGAAAGTGATATGTGTGAGGAAAGCGGGTGGTGGTGGTGGTGGTGGTGGGTTATTCTAGTCCGCTTTTACTCTAATCCGCATCTCATTGCCCCTGTCAGTTTCGCAGGATGCCCTCTTTGTCTTCCTTTCTCGGCCTTTTTACTATGCAACTCCTTTGACGGGCGGTGGAGCTGCTTCGGTGGAAGCAGGGAAAGACGATGACAACTGATGAAGTGTACCTTTCCCAAGGTGCCATTTGTCAGGGAAAGAGTTCATTCTGCTTTCTTGTCACGATATTCAATGATGATGAGCTAAGCATACACCACGCCACACAAAATATCGGGCTGTCAATGTTTGGAAATTCTGGGTGGAATAATATGGAGGTGTGTGTGGGGAGGGAGGGAGCCGTGTGGTTCAGATTTTTGGGAAGAAACGGCAACCAATTTTTCAAAATGGGTCGTGCCTCCAGCTTTATACACAAAATACTTATAGGACAAAGCGGTTGGGAATGTCAGGGCTGGGGGAACTCCCACTATACTCACTATATATTATTCTCCCTTTGAGAGGATTTCCCAGAAGACTTGGCAGCAAACAGAGAGCGAATTATTTCATTGATATCTTCACCATATTCCTCCAGCTAATCTAATTAATTAAGCATTTCTTTCAAGTCCACCGAGCAGAAGTAACAGGGTGGCCTAAAAACTTTTAAGGATTCCGCTTCGGGAAAATGTCTAACGACAATTTAATCTGGGAACAGTGCTCATTTACTTGCCTCTTTGGTCTGACTTAATAAAATAAAAATAAGGTTGGTACTTATGCAAATGAAGTTCGTCGTTCGTCGGGCGGGATATACCTTTAGTCGTCGGCTGCTGGAATGAATACCAGAGAGGTCTCGTATCAGCGGCTCATCACCATCTAAAATAGTATCCAATTAGCCATATCATTTGAGCCTAATTGCACATGGCATGAGATATAGAAACTTGTCTTCACCCGATTATTTCCCCTTGCTTTCTCAACCAGAAACCATTCCATGTTTTTTTATCCTCTGTGCACCCCAAAGCTTCCAAGAAGAGGAAGGAGTACAAGAGACGCTCTTTCCTGTCGCAGTATAATAATTTTTTTTTTTGTCTTCGCAAGAGTTCTATATATTATATTCCTTTTACACAAACTCTGTGAGCAACAGGCCATGACCATATAATGCAACCATGTCGGCCGCAAAAAGTCACCATCAAATTTGTTGTCCTTTTCCCGTCCCACTCGGCTAAAAGACATCACCATCACCACCACCACCACCTTTACTCATGGCCCGCAAAAGATGAAGGAATAAAAAAATCTGTATTGTACTACAAAATTATTTGCATTTTCCCTCGGCTCTCAACCCTTTTACAGTTTGGCATTGCACATTACGATGGGAACATAATGCATAAAACTGGGAAACTGCATTAGCATCTTGCCATTGTCTCATTTCATCACCGCACCGTTCCACTTGAGCAAGTTGATGGTGCAATTTTAAGAACCACTCGAAATAGTTTTCATCCCACCTTGACACAACTTCTTTCAGTCTTCCAGCAACTTCCAAATGGTTACTACCGCTGACTATAATGCCATCACTACTCCCATGCCATTGCCGTAAAATGCATTTAAAAAGGGATTTGCCTTTACAATAGTGCCTAGTACACACACAGACACATATATGCACCACTAGACATGACTGACTCCAAGATGGATAGTAAATATCCATCCCTTATCCAAACACCATGCACTTTTTTCACCA
This sequence comes from Dicranocentrus wangi, assembly GCA_036850665.1. Lineage (NCBI taxonomy): Eukaryota > Metazoa > Arthropoda > Collembola > Entomobryomorpha > Entomobryidae > Dicranocentrus > Dicranocentrus wangi. The sequence continues at coordinate 9,923 of JAANSN010006014.1, forward strand.
TCTCTCGCTGCTATTTTTTACATGACTGACAAACTCCATTCCTTCACGCATAATTTGCTAAGACAAAACCGCATATATTAGACCATTTCATGGATTCACTAGTGTATAATTGGATGACTAATGGTGAGCTCATTCAAGGATGAAAGCGATGAATGAGGATAAGAGCCATCTAACTCCCATTGTAAACGCTCAGCAGCGCAGCGGATGACTACTATTTGAATTTTATACAATCAATCCACTTTGACATTTACGGTCTCGTCTAGTCTTCTTGTGTCCCATAATACTTAATAATTCCTCCAAAAGTGTACATCGAACAGGGTTATCCGGCTATATGTGCATATTATTATAATTTGAGCAACAAATTTGAGGGAACATGAAAGTGCGACCCATCATTATTTTGCACTGTGTCAACGTCAACTCCTTGCGGACCCCGTGCAAATAGCTTGATGGCGGGCGAGTGTGTGTTTTGAGTGAGGAGAGACGACGACACCAAATAAGCACCAAATTATGGAATGAAATGGCACCAGCAACTCCACCACCACCACGACCAACTCTTTCATTATAATTATTACATAAGATTAGCACGAATAACTAAATATGCTCACGAATTCATCATAATTTTGTGTGTAATAATGTGCTCGGAGGTGAAAGCTGCAGCGGCGGCGGTGGTGTCGTGTGTGATCCCAGTTTCGACGGGTGCGAGTGGCTGGCTGACTGCCTGACTCTGGTCTACTACGGACTCGTCGAATATTATATGGAAGTTTTACAACAACACCGAATTGGACAGCCTATTGGAATATTGTGGTATCAAAGCCCATTTATTACAGCCTATGGATCTATATACCACCTCACAACAGCCAACAACACAGCATCATTTTTTCGCCCTCAGTAAAATAACCTGCCACTACTAGACTCTTGCACAGTGCATTATGTAACTCGTCGTCGTCGTCAGTAAGAAGACAATGGGGAAAACTGGGAGGGGGAGTACCAAGTCACGGCCTCCTCTTGCTACAAAAATGCAAAGTGTATAAACGCAATTTTATGATTTTTTTTCTCCTCTTCTCAATCGCGTTTCTATTCATGGAATCACATGGGGCCCCTGAACTGCTCCGGATTCGTAAAGTGAATGTGTCACAGGGAAAAAGATGAAACCCCAAGATAATCTTAGATAACTAAAAAAAACTTGAAAAAAGGAAAGCAGAGCAGAAGAGACGAGAGAGAAAAAAAAATGGAAAAAATAGGAACAAAAGTTATTGAGTGTGTCTGTGCATGCATGGTCTCAAAGACACAACCCAATAATAATAATAACAAGTGCCGCGGTGCGGTTCCTTCTTAGTGGCAATGTACACACGATTTGGCTGCAAATTGAATATGTCGAACCCACATCCCCTT
>JAANSN010006015.1:0-11312 GCA_036850665.1 Dicranocentrus wangi
GGCGGAGGTAGGTGGAGCAATTGGAAAAATTTATTGATTCAAATCAAGAATCAGAATCAGAATCCTCTTCATTTTCGTCCTCAGAGGAACTCGAACTATCCGAATCCAAAAATTGCCACCTTGGGTCCTTCCATTTGAGGATGTGCAATTCTGGGATTTTCCGCTTCAGTGCCAGCACTAGTTCTGCGGGTAACTGCAATTCATTCACATTCACAATTACAGAGAATGCACAATTTATTTAAACAAATAAGTGAAAAAACGTGCAATTAATAATAGAAACCGTGGTGGGTATACCTACCAGATGAATATTCTTCACATAAATTCGAAGGCATTCCAGCTTGGGCATACACAAAAATCCGTGACGAAGGGAATGAGCGGATAAGCCCCGCTTAGTCTGCTGCTCCATGGAGAACTTTTTCAGACCTGCAAAAAATATCATGGGTCGGGCACTTATTGACGTCTTTAAAAAAATTTTTTTTAAGTTGAAAGCAAGCGACAAAAAAAAACAAATCATAATGCGTGTCCTTTACAACTACCTTGCAGGTCAGTTATGTTTGCTTGCCGTTCCTGGTCTGCTGAAGGGAATGTAGCATTATTATTATGATTTGCTTCCAGCCATTCTCTTGGAATTCCAGTGAGCTCCTCGTCCCCAATATCACTCTTCAGACTCGGAGGACCGTGCCCCCTTAGAATGTGAAGCTCCTTGAGGCTATCTTTCCAGCCGGCGGCGGTGCACACAACCCGGAAACTATTCTGATCAACAAGCGGCGTGGTCAGTCGAGTTAAATTTGGCATCAGTGCCGCCATCCTCAAAAGATTGTTGCAGTTCGTAATAGCAACATCCGTCCTAAACTCCTTCAATGACTCCATCCTCCTCGCCGGGGTGGTGGTGGAGTCTTCCAGGGCCACCAGCTCCATTTCTGCTAGGCACGGAAGGTGGGATCTGGTCTGGAGAAAGGGGACACGTTCGCAGTAAGCCAGTTGAAGAGTCTCCAAGTTGGGAGTGTAGGAGAAAAAGGTAAAGTTCAAATCCAGCATCCCGTAAAATCGCAGCTCCTTCAAGTGTTCGAAAGTCACGCCAAAGAAATGTTCGTCATAGGGTTTCTCCTCCTCCTTCTCCATGAGAGTGGGTCGCCGGAGGCAGTGAAGCGTTTGGAGTGTCTCCCGGTGCTGCTGGAGTAGCTGCCTCACAACGGAATTGTCCGTGGTGGTTCCCTGATCAATTTTGAGGGTTGTCAGGCAAGGCAGTGAAGCGTTTGGAGTGTTTCCCGGTGCTGCTGGAGTAGTTGCCTCACCACGGAATTGTCCGTGGTGGTTCCCTGATCAATTTTGAGGGTTGTCAGGCGCAGCCCAGTGTCACCGAAGAGATTTGCGAGGGTTTGGGAAATGGAGCCTCCTCGATATCCCGACCTGAATGAAATTCACACCACGTCCCAAAAATGTCAATTTTAAATTACTCGCCGAAACCCCCCCCCCTACGACTAGGATAAATATGTCGTCTATAAAAACTATAAATAGGTAAAATATACATTTCAAATATGTCCAGGTGTTGTAGAGGTACAACTAGTCCAGCTTTTCTTCTCAGTTCGATCGACGATTGCGCCTAGGATCTCAATCAAATCTGACTCAAATCGAATTACTTTTTGTTGTGGACCTTCTTGACGTTGATCTCGGGGACTCGGTATTCGTCCCGGCAATACTTTCCGATTTCAAGCCTCTGTTTCAAGTTGAAAGAGAGTAATAATGAGAGGGAGAAAGAGAGTTTGAAATCAAGTATAATTAAAGTAATTTTAATTTTTGTTGAAAAAACTATTAAAAATATAATGTTGTTAGTAGTTTTTGGTTTGCATTGCATACACGAAGATTAGGGAAGTTGGTGAAAGTTTCCATCCAGGAGAGTGGCCAATATCGAAAGGAGTTCCTCCTCGGGTTGAATAAAGTCAGAGATTTTAGATTCTTTTGTGGCGTGTAGGTCCTTGCTCCTCCTCCTCCTCCTCCTCCTCCTATCCTACTAGACACAAGCACTGAAAAGCGGGCCCCGTGGAGGTGAGCTTTTGGAGGGCTGGAGTGGCTTGCTACATAATGTCTCGTAACTGATCTCGCAGGACTTCGCAATGGTCCAGGCGAAGTTGAGTTAGCCAGCCTCCGGCAACTCTCCAAAATGCCGTTTCAACTTGAATTGGGAATTGGTGTCCAAAGGAGGTACACCGCCGCTCATCTTAATGATTCAAAAAAAAATTGAAATGTGAGAATGGTCGAATGATTTAATAACTTTGATGAGGAAATGGTGAGAAGAACAACATGACGTTATTTTTTTAAGCATTTTTTAAGGTTTAAAGATTTTCAGAACATTATCCGTAATAATAATAACTTACCGTATGTAGCTAGTCGAACATTTCTGAATGGTTTTTACGACCCAGTTGATGATGATGATGATGATGGACGTCGTCATCCTCGCCAGTACTAGTACTGTCCTCTTTAACCAACTTTAGAAAATGGTCCAGGGGTATTCCCCATTTCTTAGTCGCCTTTTCGCACGCCGTTAGGTCCTCCTCCTCCTCCTCCTTCGGGTAAAAGCCGTGGCGAATATTTAGTGTAGCTTTTTGGTAGAACGCCAGGCCAGGAGGTTTCTGACGCCTGATGCCAGGTTTTACACACGAGCCTGTATCTGGGAGGATCGGTGGTCGCACATACTTGGAACATGTTGGCTATAATCTATATATAGTCGATGATGATAGTCAAAAATAAAAAGGAATTAAATTTGTTGGTATTTCAAAATGTGATCACCATGTTGATCAGTGTTCAAATACTCGTCGATTGATACCTCACATGAATATATATGGTATCATACGAAAAAAATCAAGTAGTAACGACTTTTAACGGTTGCCGTTGTCCTAGGGTCAAGATCAACACTCCATTGAAGAGAGAACAACGAGAGAGCTTTCGAATGACACCTCAATCAAGTTTGTACGATAACTACAACGCGAACGCACGCATGTGGGAGCAGTAGACACACACACACCGACAGACAGACAGACACACGCACGGGACGATAATCGCAGTAACTTAATAATAATAAACTATATTGGCCATATTTCTTTCAGAACCACAATATTTATAATAATTATTATATACCACTGGGTTCATCATGGGATTGTCGGGTTGGCGGATTGTTACCACCAACTCCTCCTCCTCCTCCTCCTCCTTTTCCTCGCCATTGACGACATTCATAATTTTTTTTATTGAATTCTAGTGTCTACTCAGCCGCTGGTGTGGATGTGGATGGTGCGGATCGATCGATGGAGATGGTCGAGAGTGTAGCAAACTAGAAAAAAATTTTTTTTGATCAATTTCTTATCTTGTGTTCCGAGATTTGTGTAGTTTTCAATCCTCGACCCGCAAAATATTGGGAAAGTTTTAAAATTACTTAGTTTTTTAAAAAACTCAATTAAACTGAGAGTTTGTGGTTGTTATTAAGTTTAATAATTTTGTGTGATTTTTGATGCAAAATATTATTCAGTTTGAGTTCAGTATTTTACTTGTTGACACAACAATGACATGCAGCTGTTCTCTGTTTTGATTAAAAAATCAGCTGTTGCTTCTCTCCAAACGGTAATGTCTTCAGTAACATGTGACCACAGAACCACAACTACAACCACAACCAGAGATGTGCAGGCCACTGGAAATTGTGTCTGATTTTTCGGGCTACTACTGGTAGCCCGGTTGCCCTGTAGTGTAACACATGAAGTACACTGTTTAGCCCGTAGTCTTGTTGTACAGTCTGAAATGTAATATACACAAGTCCACCAACTCACTGCCCAATCTTATTGATGACTTGATCTACGCAATGGTATATAGATCTTCAAACAAACCCAGCCGAGCAGGCCTTAAACAAAACTAAAAGTCTCTAACTTCCCTTACCAATCTAGCAGAACAACCCTGCTCGATCCAATCAAATATTCCTTGTAGAACACCCCCACCTACTCTGTGTAGAACACTCCTCAATTAACTTGTAGAACACACCCCACAAGTAACCTGCGTAGAACACCCCCAACTAATCTGTCGAACACCCCCCAATAACGCGTAGAACAGCCTTAACCAACAAAATAAAACATTCCAATCAACCATGACATGTAGTACACACAAATTAACTCGGCAGAACATCCCAAATAAACTAACCAACATGCAGCCAATTGTGTAGAACACATATATAATCAACTCAGCAGCACATGTCCCCTCCATAAATCAATTGTCATCTACATAAAACATACCCCATGTAGAACACACAAATCAACCCTGTAGAACACTTAAGAGAAAAAGTGTGGGGAGCATAGAGCATGGCATAGAAATTATTGTACCCCAATTTACGGGCTACTACACACAGGTAGCCCGTAGGTGTCCTGTACCCTGCCTGCACATCTCTGTCCACAACAACTCCATCATACCCAAGTAGCCCATCGATCCACGCCATGTATTCGGCTCGTTGCTCTAACCCCTCAGCATTTCCAACATGAGCGTAAAGGGAGAGTAGTGGCTTGAGGAAGCAAGGGTTTAGGTGGCACGCCATATCAGCCGTGGCGGTTCTCTCTTGATCGAGGTGAAAAAAAGAATTATTGTGACCGCAGAACAAGAAAGAGGAAGAATGTTTTATTATTAAATTATTATTATTTCACTGATTTTTTACGAATCTCCTTGAAAACGTTATTAAATCCTTTGTGAAAACAAGTTTTCTTCAGCGTTGTGTTGTGTAGACAGAGACATGAACCATCTTGCTAGTAGTTTCCCCCCACAGGGGCTCCCCCGCTCGGTATATTAACAGGAAAAAGTAAGTCAAAAAAATTTCGGGTTTCGCGAGCTAATCAAAACTCCATCATCATCATTGCCAGTTGATTGGTTTTAATTTTTTTGGTTGATTTTTGTGTCCATTCCTTGCAGACCTGCGTGAGTTCATCTGCTGGTGCAAAGGTTCCTGACCTGACTGAGCAGTATTTGGAACCTTGAGGAGTAATGAGGAGTAGGAGAGTGGAATGGAAATGGAGTTGGAGTTGGGAGGAAATAATAAATCAGCAAGATAATGATAAGAAGGACATGATGAGTTGTGCCAAGTTTCCTCCAAAGTGGTGTTTGTGAAGGACTGAGAAGAGAGGAGGAGAGGGACGCCCGACACGACAGAGAACAGATGACATATGACATCCAACATTCCTGCTGCCCCCGTGAATGAAAAGTGAAATGTCAGTGAATTAATTAATCCTCATTACCCAGCGTTATCCGACATGTGAAGATTCTGTGGAACTTCCAGTTACCAGTCATTATATCAATTCCGCCACCTTCAACAAACTGAAAGTTAAAAACAAACCCGAACCAATTTAATTTGGGCATTGAAGGAGGGATCAGGTGGAGGACTAGAGTGTAGAGAGTCATTTGAATGTGCGGTGCTGGTGCTTCAAGTTTTCCGAGTTCTCGGCCTATTTTCGAACCCAAATTTAACTCCAACACCACCACCACAATCACAACCACCAGTCCAGGGCTCATCACTCCCCAAATGAAAGGGTTCCCTGTGAAAAATTCGGAAAGGAATTTGCTAGCCTCTTCCAGCATCATCCCCAGAGGCATCGTTTCAACGCCCACTGCTGCTGCTGCCGCCAGAGACTCATCAAAAATCATCATCTCGATCTCTGTCATAATAATCCAGGAGGAGGGACTAACAAGTTGGGGGCAAGGCAATGGGGAAGGATAAGCCTCACGTTTGTGACCAGTGTCTCAAGGCCTTCCGCGACATGTCCGCCTTAAACCGGCATTTAAAGTCCCACTCGGGTCGGGACTCGTGGGAGTTCCAGTGTTCAGTGTGTCGCCAAAAATGCATCTCCAAGTCCAACCTGGACCGGCACATGAAGCGGCACACGGGGGACAAGCCCTTCTGCTGCGCCCACTGCGGCAAATGCTTTGCCCGCAAGGACGGCTGGAATAGGCACCTCAAGAGCCACACGGGCGAGAAGCCCTACTACTGCCCCCACTGTGGACAGTCGTTCTCGCGAAAGGACGGCTGGAAGAAGCACACGAGCAGGAGACATCCCCCCGTGGGGGAGAAGGTTGACAGTTAAAAGAGGATGGGACTGGTCACTATAATTTATATGAACAACGCTCCTGCGTCGTCAAGTCCGCCGAATCTCATTCAGCATAATTAATTAATTATCCTCCCCCGTCGAAATAGTAGACATGCTGAAGTGGGATTCTTCTCAACGAATTAATAAATTACTCAAATTAACCATAAACTACAAATTAAACTTTGAAAACAGCACGATATGATAAATGTCTAAAAAAAGACAGTTTACAAAAAACTTATATAATGATGATCGTGTTTCAGTGTTTAAAAGTGCTGATTTTCTGACGTTGCTTGTACATAATAATTAATGTTTGCAATTACTTTCGTAATGCGACATTTGGAGGGTCGTTAATTTAGTTTCGCGAAACTAGTAGTCGCCGCCGTCGTCGTCGGCTTCAACAGGAGAGACATCGAATCAAATCAAATCAACCACTTTTGACTTTTCTCCATATTCGCAAGCTACATATAGCTGCCAATTGTGGGAGGGAGTACTTTTTTCCAAAAGTTACTGTGGATAAATACTTAATACTAATTGATTGGTACATTCTTCAGTTTTTTTAAATAATGTACTACTACTTCTGTTATTTATTGAAATGACAAAAAGGTGTCATTATGTCTAATAAATATAATATGTAAATTTGCAAATACAGGTAATTATGTAAAAATGTAAAAATAGTAATAAGATTAATAAGTATGTATTATTATTTGAGGTCAACAACATGTACGTACTTAAAATACATCATTGGCATGCACATCCATCATATCATCATGGCATTTCAAAATCTATGGAACTCCTCGGTCATTATTGTATCATTAATAATCATAATGTTCCTGAATTGCACCCACCACAACCTAACCTTCAACAAATTAAAGCCATGCAAGATGATATACTAACTGCATCATGCATAAAGATAAAATTTTTATTATTACGAAAACTCAATCATTAAAGTGGGGAGATCGTCAACGGAGGGACTAGGGAATATATTTATTTATTATAAATATTGCTTGATTAAGAAGCTTATATTTCTGAATCAGCAGCTCCGCCTCCGCTCGAACGTCCAGCTCGGAAAGCTTCTCCTTGAGAGTTGCCACAGCAGTTCAAAAGCTATCGAAAAAAAAGGGGCAAAAACATATAAAGAAAGTAAGAGATCCTTTTAGAATTAACGTCTGGGGTAAGCTATAAAAAAATAAGACATTTAATGCGGAAAGTGGTGAAAAATTTTTTTTTTACCTCTCCTGGAACATAAATGTGGAGACTGGTCAGGTTCGAAAGTAAAAGGAACCCGTGCCGCACGGAATGGTCGGAAAGATAGTTATAATTTGGAGGAACGGGTATGAGGGGACCTGGTGGTGACGAGGTTGCCAGAATGGCTCCAAGACTGCAAACACAAAAATTTATATATATTTCAGACTTCAAAATGGTGTTTAAAACGCCAAACAATCAAGTTTCATCACGTTAACGAGGAGGACTGGCTACCTCTCAAATCAGTTATGTTTGGAGGTGGTCGTCGTCCGTTTTGGTGTTGTTCCTCTGGAGGAGCTCCAACCCCGTCCTTCCCCGTCGTGGGTCGTGTCATCATCACCTCCAACCGGAATCCCTGTGAGCACTTGCTCTTCCAACTGACGCTAGTTTCAGGCGAGTCAAATTTGGCATGGCGGACCGGACGCCAGCCTGCCGAGGAGGATTCATCATCCTCATGATATGATTATCGGAATTATTATTCCAGGCTTCAAACTGGCAGTCCACACATTTTCCCGAAAGCACTAGTGTCGCCGCCTTGACCCATGCCTTGTTCACAAGTCGGACGGAACTGAGAGAGATCTCCAATGCTGTGCTGGCTTTATGGCACGCCTTAAACAGGTTATGCAGCACCTACGAAAACCCAAAAAGTTGAGAAACTCGTTCATCATCATTTTATCTAGTTTAAAAAAAAGAAGTTTACAGCGATTTGAAGGAATCAGAAATTGATTGCGTGATGATGATCTCACCAGCACCGGATTCAACAATGGGTTTATCAACTCATCAAAAAATACTGAAGGCTGAGCTGAATGTCCAACCAATGTCCCATATTTCCACGTGTATCAAGCAGTAGTGGTCGACGTCAGTCAGTAATATTCAGTGTGAGACGCCAACGGCACGCCTGTCACCCACCACCCAGTATTTACCAGTATTCTCTGACACTGCTGAGCTAGATCCTCCTCCACAGCTCATCTTGTACGTACGTGAGTGAGCGTGGTACTCGGAAAGAAGAAGATTTTGTTTTTGTGATCAATATGTAGCTAATCATATCATGAGCATATCAGACAGAGCATCATGCATCATCTGCTCTTTTGCTTTTCTTGATCCTCATAATATATTATCAATCATTCATTCGCGTTTTCCCAAAAAAAAAGCTGAGAACTGAGAACAGAGTTCCTCTTCCTCTACATCTCAACCTACACCCAACGCCTTGCCTGTCTGTACTCTGTCCTAATAACTACCTACCACGGCTATCACACCAACCACTCGACTCACCAGCTAACCCCTCATAATTTTTGGCCATGGGCCAAGTTGCAGGTTTGCTTATGTAGCTACATGAATAATATGAAGGCTAAGCAGCAGCTACCGTCATAGCTGTAATCGTGTAAAACTAGGTATGCTATGTACTCCTACTCCTAATCTAATGTACGTACGTACGTAAGTGTAATCCTTCCTTGCTGCTTTTTGGTGGATGGAAAGCACAAGTAGAAATAGAGAAAACTCTTATCATCATCATCATCATCATCAATCAATCATTTCATTTGTTGCACGTGTGCACTTCATGCAACTCCTCTGGCATTTAATTTTTTTTAGCCTGAAACGCATTTTTCGAACGGTTTGCGATTAACTAAATTACCAGGTTGAAGACGAGAAGAAGACACTATTAAATTGTCTGTATTTTAAACTAGGACCAAGAGAATTGCCCATGTTTTTGTGTGTACATACTTACAAAAGGTTGAAAATCCCTTTTGGTGACTGTGACTTGTGAAACAAAATATATAATGTCACGCTTCCATTGTGTTTTTTGCTTGAAGCCGGCCCCGGGCCCATCGCCCTCGCCCACCAAGTCGTCAGCATCATCATTGTCAGCAACAGTTGCAGTTGCTAGTAGAAGCCTCAATTTATTGGGAAGGTATGCTCAGTTGGAACCTTGGGGTTGGAGAAGGAGGAATTTCAGTGTTTGTGGAGGATGCAACCCAACTCTGGAGTCATTTTCAAATTTATATGGGCAGTTGAAGGAGCTGGAGTTGAGGGTGGAGTGGGAGCTAGCCAAGTTGGCAAAAGTGGTCGAGTACGCCAATCGCGTTCCCGTGAGAGGAGCCTTTGTGAAGCAGTGCTATTATGAGGGGGAGAAGGAGGGGGAGGAGGAGGAGAAGGGGATGATGGAGGAGATGTACACTTGGAGACGCACGCTTTCCAAAAGATGTACGTCATCGTGGTTAATTACCAAGTTGACGATTGTCATTTAAGAAATATTAAGTTAAACTCAATTTTTTATTATTTTTATATGAATATTATATTATATTTTTCTAGCTGAGCTCAAGCGGTCAAAAAGCTTTCCAAAAGTGTGTATGGTCAAGTTAGCCCCAGCAGCAACTAACCAAAACCAACCGACTACTAAAAGGGACATCGATGTCAAACAAGAAACTGGGGGTGAAGAAGAGGAAGCTGAAGCTGACGCTACTATGATAGATGCAACTGTTACAGTTAAATTGGAAGTTGACCCCGATCATTTATCCCAAACTGATGTCGAGGAGCGAGTGGTTATGATGATTGGGGGTGAAGGGGACACTAATTTGAATCAAGTGGAAATGGAGCATCGCATTGACATCAAATATGAGATATCCACAAGTCCACGACCTCATTCTCCCGAACCTGACCTTGACTCCGTGGATGGAAGCTTGGCTCACTCCCCATCCCCGTCCTCCGCAGTTCAATCTCAAGACAACGTAGCAGTAGTACCTCCGAAAGCTGTTCCTTCGACCACCGCCCCGGCGCACAAGTGGTGTGCTATTTGCAGCATTTTATTTCCCACCGGCTACCATTTCCGAAGACACTACAAAAGGGCCCACGACTTCAAAAGAGCAGGCCTCCTGGATGAGTCGGCCGCAGCTCGGTGTTCTCAGTGCCCGGCCTACTTTGTTTCCAGCCGAACCCTCTCCTTCCATGTCACACAGTTCCACCAACAAACTACTACTACTCAAGTGAAATCAGAAGAAGACTCTTCAAGAGCTGGAAGGAATAGTGGAGGAGGAGGAGGGGCAGGAGGCGGTAAGCGATTTCAATGCTCCCAATGTCCGAAATGGTTCCTTCAGAAACACTGCCTCGCCAAACATGTCCAGAGCAACCACGATCTGACTGGAATTAGTAGCGAGGCGGATGTTAGTGTGTGCAAAGTGAGCGGGTGCTCTTCTGCCTACTTCCGAACTGCCGCTCAGCTTCACAAGCACCGGCTGGAATTCCACGCTGGAGACCTCAAGAAGAGCCTGACTGGGAAGCCCTGCATTTGCGTGGAGTGCGGAAAGCCGTTTACAACCAAGTACAAATTATTGCTACATCGGAGGTGGGAGCATCAAGCCGGAAAAAAAGAAAAGTTGGTCTGTGGCACGTGTGAAACCTCCTTTACTAATCGGAGTACCCTGATAAGACATTGCAAAAAATTCCACGCACATCAGACGTGAAATGTGTATTAGACAAATAATAATATTCCCATCCGAGATTCCTAAAAGCAACGTGCAAGTGATATGCCGCTCTGCGACCGGGAATGCTGTCAGCCATCTGACTGAAATCCTCCGATCAATCTGGATGTGCTGGACCTCCCTCCCTCCCTATGCTATTTTATAAAACAAAAATTTGAGAAGCCGGAAAGGAGTGGAAATTAAAAAGCATGAGCAAGGTTGAAAGTCGCGTTTAAAATGTAAAAAAAGTCCATCACGTCGCGTTTTGCAATAATAAAAAGTAATTCGGACTTTCTCAATTTTAATATTTACTTTCTGATCAGGTCCATAATATTCTTGTACATGTTTTTGTTTCTCCATCCTGAACTCGACCTAGAAATTGGAACTTGTTAAAAAACAAACTAGAGCTTCTCATATTATTGTTATAACATTTCCTAATGTAGTGATCAACACAAGCCAAGCCAAGCCAAGCCAAGCCGTGGCTCCTCCCTGGCTTGGCTTGCAAGCCAAG
>JAANSN010006016.1:0-11310 GCA_036850665.1 Dicranocentrus wangi
AAACAATTTCTTCGGCAAATCCGCCTTGGAAATCGGGATGGAGTGCTATCACCCGTTGTCCCTCTTTCAGCCCATTGCATTCCTCGACATTCCCCTTCACTTCCAAAATGTCACCACATACTTCATACCTAAAACATAATTTATACGCTTAGTAATTTTTTATATTTAGGATATACCGTCCTTATAGTTATTTATCATTATACGAAAAATTTCAAAATTTAACGTACCCCGGAATCAAAGGTAGTGGTCCAGGTAGCTTGTCAATTTCCCCGGACACGGCTACCTGATCAATGGAATTTATACCGCAGCAGTAAACTGCTATTCTAATCTCGCCCGTTTTTAGTGGTTTCCTACTAATTTCTTCAACAGACAGCGGCTGTCCCACTTCTTTTAATACTGCAGCTTTATACTGAGACACTGATGATGACGAAGCGAAGCAGCGAACATTTGTAAATCTCACATTAACTAGGTTCCTGCTCCTCCCCCCACCGAAAGCGTTACTACTGCTCAATATAAATGAACGCTGAAATTCTGCTTTAATATTATTACGAGGTGACGCCGCCGAGGACGACGGCTTGGACAACACAGCCCGTATAAATGTCCTCGCTAAGAGTCCCATTCTTCAAATTTCTCAGCAGTTTTTAACAGGATTCAATGCGAAAACAATAAGTGGGCACTTATACGCTTTTGGAGAAAATTCCACAATTAATCGCTTTAATACACCCTCCACTCCACCTTTAAATAGTTTCACTTTCACTTCATTTCAGTGCTGCTGTCTCACCGCTTTATTTAGATTTTTAGTAAAAAATACAATCCAGAGACACATGTGATTACTTTGTTTATGTGGATGTGTGATTATCCGAAATGGGCTCGGCTCGGCGCAAATTGAGGTTTATTGAGACTTTGAGATCCGTCATATATGCACGAATTTTGCATGTAAACAATCTCCTCCACACACACTCCAACTCCATAATATCTTCATACATGCATAAGAACTTTTCCTGTAAATGTATATGCCTCATGTTGCATATTGCGTTGTTTTATTACTATGCTTAGGTATATTAGCGAGTTTTTGAGTTTTTTTTTCACACTTCGTGACTTGAGATCTGTGAGATCATTTTTATGCTTTTTACTCTCTGACTTTGCCTATGATCATACTTCTCTCCTCAGTACTACTCATACTCATCTATACTCCTCATATCTGTAATATGTTCTGGGTTTTAGTTTGATCCTATAATATGCCGGCTAAAGTTTGAAGCTGCACAGCACACACACACTGTGCAAAAGAAACATGTCAAGACACACAGCACAGATGTAGTCGAGTGAGAGACATTTAAGTCATATTTGGTACCTGGTATTGCAGGTACATTAAGTCCAGTCACAAAATAAGCAAAATTGTGCTCTCACAGTCATTCCACACTGCATATTTCCCATTCATACACATTCCACATTTGAACAAGCGAATTTGTTTGTACAGGTTAAATAGTTTTATGAACCGCAGGACGGAACGATGTGAAAGATACAGATACATATTATGAGGAGCTCATTCATATACCTACATAATACACATCATCACATCATCATCAATCCAGTTCCTGTCCCGTTAAAACAGACAGTGTGTAGTGTGTAGACAGACATAGACAACAAGACATTGACAGAGCTGTTGCGCTAAATTATTGAAATCGCAAAGCTTTATGGACTTATGGAATGGCACTTAAAACACAGAAAAATGTTTGCAAAGCAAAACTGTGTTAGTAAGCAATTGCTCTTGCACATCATTCATTTGCACACAGTTGTGGCCACGTTGGCCACTCATTAACTAAATTCTTGTAAGTATTATTAACACAGCTGGGTTTGATGGGAGCAAATGCACAAAACCGGCTCCTCTCTCTCCAAGTTTATATTTAACCTAAAACAGTTAAACCATCTTTAGCAAATTGCGTTTAGCTTTAAACTGTATGTGGATCTTATGGATTCTTGGAGAAGCAACAAAGAGTGATTGATTATAAAGGCGTTGCTTATCACGGAGCTACGAAGTATGAGCCAAGAAGGGAAATTAGAGAGCATAATATTTTTCTACGAATTTCTCTTACATCAATTCATAGACAAGACAACGTACTCACTCTAGGATTATAACTTATAATCAAAATACTGTTGAATTTTTTCTTATTCATGAAGTACATATTGACATAGATTAGAAAACAAAGGGTCGACACTTCGACAGGCAAGAGTTTCAGTGAGCAATGAATAAATGACAAGGGTTCATTTTCGTGTAACGTGCGATGTGCACTATGAAAAAATCTGCATTTAAAATTCATAAATCGCGTAGATAGTAAGGCAGTTTATATTTTGAAATATAAGCGTACCACACTTAAACTAGCATGTCTTCAAGTACTACTGATCACGATCACGATGCGAAATTCCTCTGCTTTCGCATTGGACATTTCAGCAAACAAATCCAGTTTGTGATTTGCTCCATTGGAGTGTTTGTGTTCTTCTTGTTATATGGCTATTTTCAGGTAAGTACCTATAAAATATTATTTAAAAAATTGATGGTGCAAATATGATTTAATGTAATAAATACTTACAACTTGATTCAAATCACAGGAACTGATTTTCACGCTTGCCGAATTTAAACCTTATGGGTGGTACTTGACATTCGTGCAATTTTGCTTTTATACAATCTTCGGTTTGATAGAAACCAAACTTAGAAATGACAGAACAAGACGGTAAGTTTCCAGACACATAAGTAATTAGTGAGCAATCGCAACAGTGTATTAGAATGATGATGACAAATATGATTTTCTTTTTTCTTTGTAGAATTCCAATCAAATTGTATATTTTATTCGCTATACTTACCGTTGGTACAATGGGATTTTCAAATGCGTCTTTGGGACACCTAAATTATCCTACTCAAGTGATATTTAAATGTTGCAAGCTCATTCCGGTGTTAGTTGGTTCTGTACTAATTCAAGGGAAAAAATATGCGCCTTTGGATTACCTTGCTGCATTCCTGATGTGTATTGGCCTGATATGGTTTACATTAGCAGATTCAAAAGTGTCTCCGGTATTTGACACAATAGGTAACTAACTTGACATGTTTGCTTTTCTCCTATACCCAAAATCCCGACATTAAAAACTGATAGTTAACGTAATGACATTTTTACAGGTTTAGTAATGATAAGTAGTGCATTATTTTGCGACGCTGTGATTGGTAATGTGCAAGAGAAGGCTATGAAGCAGTACAAAGCTTCCAATGCTGAAATCGTTTTGTATTCGTACGCAATCGGGGTAGTTTATATTTTTGCGTATTTACTTCTTGGAGGGGATTTGATGCCTGCCGCAAGAATATGTTCACAGGTAAGCTTTAGCAAACTTTAAAAAACTGAATAGCGTTGATAAATTGATTAATGAATGGAAAGGTTCGTAAAAGAATGCTTTCTCTTTTCTTTTTAGCATATTCTTGAAACGTACGGATACGGATTTGCTCTTTCACTCACTGGATATATTGGCGTGCAGATTGTATTACAGCTAGTCCGAACGGGTGGCGCATTTGCTGCTGTAACGGTTACGACATGTAGAAAAGCCGTTACAATTATACTATCTTTTATGATATTCGCAAAACCTTTTACATTCCACTATGTGTATTCCGGTCTTCTAGTCGTTCTAGGTATATATCTTAACTTATATGCTAAGCAAAATCCAAACTTTTCAATTGTTAAGTGGCTTGAATCGAAACTTTCTCATCATCAACGTGTCACTTACAAAAAATTTATTCAAGACGTTTGATGTATATACATTTTACTTAGCCTTCTTTATTGTATTCCAACTTAAATTATGTATCGCTGCTTACAAGTAAAGAATATTTTTGCGTATTTTCAATCCGTTGGGATAAATGTATGCATGTCATGATGTCATACTCAAGAATTTTAATGTCGATGAAAGTGTTATTAATTATACTAACCTGATCGGTGAGTTTATTTGTACCAGTAAGTAGCACGAACGCATTGAAACATTATTTCATGGGGTGTTGAAATTCTTACAATTAGATATATGATATACGGTTGTGCGTTGGGGACAGTGGGCATTGTCTTAGAAGTTGGTGCTATATGCTATTTCATCTATATTGCTACTTACAATTAGATTCACATGTGCATTGAACTCATCCGTAGTCTTCATGTTCACCATGTTTATGCCAGCCATACACGACAACATTTCCCGTTTGCTACTCGGAAAATCACGACACTGCAATGACAAACATATACCAACACCTACGTGAAAACAGAGAAAATACGAACTGGTTCGCAAGATACAGCTCAAAATGATTTGATCTGCCTCAAATAGTTGAAAGGACAACAACAATAAGGTGGAATTATGTGCAACCTTATTTAAAGGTCGAGGTCACTTCGTTTTAAGATTCCTTTCGTAATATTTCTGTCCTAAGTACACAATAAGTTAAGTTTGGATAAAATATAATACATATGTAACAAAACCATCAATTGGCAAAGAAAAAAAGGGGACATCTTCAGCATGTATTCTGAAACCTGGTGGTGGTGGTGAAATCTTTACTTTTGCATTTGCATCGTCCTGCTATTCTCATGGTTAAGAGAGTCAGCAAATCAACGTTCAGCTTAGGTGAACTTGATAAATTCTCCGAGACAGCGTACTTTTGTTTCTATTTCATTTCATATGTCGCCTTTATTTTCATAGGGAGGAAGCTCTGCAAAGCAAGCCCATTGACCAAGCGGATAAATATAGACTCTGTGAAATAGTGATCAAATCACGTTATTCAGGCTTTGCACACGTAGGACAACAGTTTGTGGATACAGACAGAGAAGAACTACCGAAAGTGAACAAGGGAACATCCTTCTTTTCCCCGACGTTTCTGCAAAAATTTAGGTTGAATTGCATTGCAAAAAATATAGTGTAGCAAGCAGTTGTAGCAGCCTACTATAAGCACACTTGATGCTTTTATAGTTCATCACACATTCATGTGTACTGTACATTAAATGGATAGAACTGAATACATCGAAAGATTTTACGCCTTTAAATCTGGTAGAATGTGCACCATCCTGTGCAAAATCCTTGGACTTAGGTTAAGGGAACATCTCTTCCCGGACGTTGAATTGTGAAGTGGGTGAAAGTTTACAGTTGAAAGTGGAGTAAAAGTGTATTTAGACTTTTTACACATGGGGCAAACATCACCGTCGTCTTTTAGTGCATCGCCACCAGGAGTTGATTATAGCCAATTGGCTGGGATATTCAGCGCGTAATTAGTTACAATTTCCTTATGCAAAGCAAATTAAAGGAAGTTGATTACACTAATTAATTACATGTGCCAATTTTCAATTTTCATTCAGGGTGGATGCAGATAACAATGGAGAAATTGACGAAGTAGAGCTAGCGTCAGCATTATCTAACGGAACATGGGTACCTTTCAACCCTCAAACGGTTCGATTAATGATCAGTATGTGGAACACTGGAAACTGATACATGTTTAAATGTTTTAATTCGATGACTTTAAAGAATGTTAATTGGCAAACCCAAAAACGATTGTTTCACTTGTTTTTAGGAATGTTTAACCGGAGAGGCACTCAAACAATTAGACTAGAAGAATTTTCGGCATTATGGCATTACGTTCAAGATTGGCAAAATTGTTTTCAGAATTATGACAGAGACCACTCTGGATTCATAGATTGTAATGAGCTACACTCTGCATTGACAGCTTTCGGCTACCGTCTAAATCCCTCTGTTACAGAATTAATGGTACAGAAATTTGACAGACAGAAACGGGGCACGCTGGCGTTTGATGATTTTATCCAATGTTGTGTCATGCTTTGTGTAAGATATCAAATTTCTTATATTTTCGCTAATAAAGTCCATTTCCTTGTTAATTTCCAGCAAAGGATGAATGAAAACTTACTTTGTTTTTTATTCAGAATATTACCGAGGCGTTTAAACAGCTAGATCAGGACCGCGACGGAATCATTACAATCCAATATGAGCATTTCTTGTATTTATTTTTAAACCTTTTAATAAACTAATATTAAGCTCTTTTGTGAGCTTCTCCAATATATTCTGAGGTATAACTTTTCTTATGCATATCACACGTTGCAGTTGCTGTTATATACGTACTTATGTCATGTGTCAAAGGATTCGCTAGTATTAGTCATATGAATTCTCTTATGACGTGCTTCGATATCTCATTGCATCATTCGCATGGTATGGAGTATGGAGTGTTAACTACACGTGATGGCGAGACTTCTAAACAAGAAACTTCTTTCTGGAGATCAATGTATTTCGTAGTACTTACTTCGTTTCCTTGCTACAGTATACCTAAGTACCTAGTGGGTATACGATTCGACACGTTTCTTCGTTCTATCATCACATGTTACATATATGTTCTATCCAGGCTCGCTGTGATGACCAGTCTTCACGAGATTCGCTCCGAGTTTCATGTTGCATTGAGGTTTCAACACGTCATCGATTGTAACATCATTATCATCATCATTCTTTGGATTGAAACGACAAGTCATAGGCTATAAACGTGCTTATATGCAACAGGAACAGCGTTTGTTTAGTTTGGGCTATTACATCATGGTAGAATGTTGTACATGTTGCATTTTCAAGTTGCAAACATCTACGAAGCATAGCATACGTATTATTTGCCATTTGCTACGTATTTTACAAATATCGTAAGTTTACGTAAAGGTGTTACATTCACGTTCATGTTGCAGGAGCGCTAGGCCTGATCCTACCTAAGGCTATTGGTGCCTCGTTGAAATTCACCATCCCATCCCAATCAGTGCATACAGAGTTACAGACAGAGTTAATATATTTGCCAGGTCTGGCCGTCTCCATCTCAAGAATTTTTTTATAAACATTGGAAAGGCAAACACTGCAATACAATGTGGTCAGTGTAACTTTGGGAGTAACTACATTGATTCCACGCGTTCACCTTCTAACACTAGTAGAGATCATAATCCTGAAAAATGTCATTTGCATTTGTTAATTCAAATCTCCGACATTTACTACTACTTCAGCAAGTGTTATAAAAAGTCCTTCAGAAAACTGGCTACTCTACCTGAGGAAAGAAGCTTGTGTGTAGATCTACAATTACGCAAGTACTCCTCTCACATCGTATAACATTAATATTATTTCACTACATTATCGTAATACATATTATTCCCAATTACATACACACACACCTGATGGAACAGTTTCTCATATTGTACGATCATTACATGGACCTCACCGCCTCCAGCACAAATTGATGAAACAACGAAATGTTCACCTAATGTATTTGTGGCAGCAAGTGCGATAATACATATGCAATAATGTAATTTCTTGTCCAGTCCAGTAAAACAAACAAAAGTGATTTGAGAATACTGAAACTCAACTGTGTACCGTGTTACCGTGCTTTTAGTTCCTCCCAGTTCACATTCCATTTATTCCATGTTCCTGATGTTCCTTCCATAACCATTAATACATCTACATCCACAATCCCCTTCCTGCACTTGCACACGGACACCCGACTTGCTTTACCCAAATTTTCCTAAAAGCAAATAGGTGCGAGTTGTAAGCGCGTTGAGTTGATAAGCATCTACCTGCAGAGATCGCCTCATCAAAATATAAGGTATTACATAGTTTAAAACTACTATTACTGCATTACTGTATAAATCTTGTTGCAGCAGCAGGACGTAACTAATCGCACAAATTAGATACGTAAACTTCAGAGGATAGCCCTAAAAGATGTACTCACTCGCATTCATCGTGATTGCGCTTCGCTCGCACAAGCTTCCCTGATTGATGTGATTTGTTGAAGTGACAGTGACTGACTACATACATACTTGTGACTAGAAATACATACAAGCATTTTGTAAAATGCAAATTCATCAGGCAATCCCACATCGACCTCATTTAAATGCGAAACACTTTCTGACTGACTCGAGCTTTTAAGTTTCTATTTTATTTTACTATATGCCTTTAAACTTTTCTAAAATCTGTTCCACTACGGATACCGATAAACCTTTTGCCTATTTCTCTGAACTTTGCTGTCTTTGTGCATACTGCTGCTGTTTACGTTGAGGAGACTACGGACTCCAGCAGATGCGTTATCGTTATCACTTCACTATCATTATATTCATATCATATATCAAATATCATGGCGATTTTGCTCCAATCCAATCAATTCCATATTGCAAGTCGCCCTTGCCCTCTCCCATTCCATTTTCGTAATGTTTTCTATTTCTGTTTAACATTCAACATTTGCATTTTGTACTAATGTGTATTACGTTGATATGTGGTTTGACTTGTTTGGCTTTGGCTGCGTATGTCAATGTCGGTATTTCATAGCATAACGAGCCACCTAAAGACATCATATTATATTATGTATTATGCAAATTATAGCAGAAACTATGTACATACATATAGTTGAAGAAGTAGAAACTACGAATACGAAGATAGGAACTGGTTCAATCAAGTGATGTACCAAACCAATATCAACGTAAGCACATCAGCACCAGCATAAACTTAACGCGTTATGTTGATTAAATAGTCCGTCAAATACTTTTGGAACTTTTGGAAGTGAACAAGAGGATGTTACTCACACAAGTCACACACATAATTCAGCTTCTAGTCTGACTCTGTCTCTTGCCTGACATCATCATCGACATTGACGACATTCCACATTCACCTTTAAGTATACACAAACACAACGCCTCCGTTCAGTCCGTTCTGCTGACTAAACTTACTATACTATTAATCATTGTTATTGAGGATTGAGGAGGATATCGATCAACAAATAATTTGTTCTGTTGTTGGTGATTTCCAGGATTTTGTATAGAGTTGCTGAGTTCTAAAATATTTTTTGGACACTCCGATAATGGCGTACTATAATGCCCCACCACCACCTACGGCTCCCGACCGTAACTTTCTGTACTCGGTGTTTCAAAGGTATGTATGTATGTATATATAAGTATGTACACTTTCGAATTGGATGTATTATATAATTACGTATTTGGTTATAATTATTCTCGATCTACGTAGAGTTTTTAAATTATACAATAAAACTAAACATACAACATACACTCTTCTACTCTTTCAATGAAAAAGAATTGAATATATTATGTATTAGATTTTTAAAAAAGTAACCCGTGCGGATGACGGAGTGTTCGAAAGTTAGATATATTTAGAAGATCAATATAAAAACCATAAGCACTGATTCACTCAAGCTAGTATTTTTAGCCTCTTTGTTGGAGAGAAGGAGTTTGTGATTGTTAAGACCGGTATTCTTTTAATACTTTTGTAGAGTTGATCGCGATGGAAGTGGCTCAATTAATGCGAATGAATTACAGTCAGCTCTCTCGAACGGAACTTGGACTCCTTTCAACCCTGAAACTGTTAGAATGATGATTGGTAAGAATGTAGAAAGTCGTCAAAATTGCTAATTGAATGAATTACCCATTACCCTCCACCCGTTGTGTTCGCATATTCTATCTCAATCAAGACGATTGTTTATTTATAAATTGATAATTGTAGGAATGTTTGACAAGGACAATTCGGGCACGATTAGCTTCGATGAATTTGGGGCGGTATGGCGGTATATCACTGATTGGCAGCAGTGTTTTAAGGTCTTTTAAGCTAAAAATTCTTGTGCAACTTTATCGTATTTTACATTTTCCAGAGTCATTGTTTAAACTTGTGTAATTGTGTTCTAAAGTCTTTCGACCAGGATAACTCTGGAAGCATTGATCGAAACGAGCTACAAACGGCGCTTCAATCGTTCGGATATCGGTTATCACCTCCAACAATTGATACGATGCTGAAAAAGTTCGACAGACAAGGCAGAGGAACTATAGCTTTCGATGACTTTATACAATGTTGTGTTACTCTTCATGTAAGATAAGAATCATATAACCACGTATATGTATTTGTATGCTTTATATGCATATCGTTGTTCTGAAGCATTTGCATTTGAAATAATGTAACATAAATCATTTAACTTGAAACAGACATTAACGGCGTCGTTCCGGCAGCATGATACTGATATGGACGGAGTAATTCAAATCCATTATGAAACATTCCTCCAAATGGTTCTTGGGTTGAAGATGTAATTATTAAAAGTGTGATGTCATAAAAATATATCCTATTCGGTGTTTATAAATTCAAATAATTAAAACTGTGTTTTCTGAATATTTAATTTTGATTTCTTTTGGTTTTTATTATAGGAGAAATATCGTTTGATGCTGAATCAAAGGACCAATGCAAATATTCAGAAACAAGGCAAGTCATTCATCATCGTCACCGATTCCAATTTCTGTCTTCTGGATTATATTATACTTTTTATACTGAGCTGAGGGAATGGAAAATTGTTCTAATTTAAGAATACTACTGGACATATTACATGTACGTTTTGTTTCTGAACACAGTGACAATTAATGAAGAATTTTGAGGAATATATACTTAATTTCGAAGTTATGAACGTGCCTTATCATAATTGAGTGTAATTAATTGGTTTTCATTTGTTTTGCTTCGCCGTTAGAGAATTATATTGTAGATTAATAAATATATTTTCGCTTTATTGACTCTGTAATAAGATCATGTTGAGTATTTTAAATAAGTAGTCGAAAATACATCTCACTACGAGGAACAATACACACATCGATTCATATAGTGTTTTATTCGTCTTTGGAAAAACAACTAGCGTAGCGCTTAGGTACGGGTACATAAAATAAAATACTGTCGTGAGCTGCTTGCTCTTATTCCAGAAATAAACTTTTCCAGCAAATACGACTTTAGGACTAATTAGGACACGTGAAACAAAACAACAAATATAAATCTCGTGCTATATAACATACCTAAGACTTCTTGATTAGACTAGACATCTTGATAAGAGCAATGTCGATTCGCAAATATACGTTGAAACGGTTATGGCTTCCTTTCGGTGAACAATCAGCGGTCGCCGCTCGTGAAAATCCATGCAAACACAAGCGACTTTATCTATCATATAATGTGCTGCAAATATAAAGAAAAAAATAAACAAAAGTCCGTTTTTGCGGTAAAATTATAATGCTAGCAGGTAATGTGGCCAAGCTAATTTCACCCTTGGTTCAAAGCGCTACAATCTACGCAAAAGCATGTAAAACAAAACTTCGCCCCTACGACTTTCATTTAAAACTAGTACTACAGTGCTATTCAAAACCTAAGCATAATCGGTAAATATTCATTTACTTGGAACTGGTAAGGCCGATTTAGCCCATTTCATGCAAACAAGTTTGTACTCATAAGGGTTACCTACTACCAAAATAT
>JAANSN010006017.1:0-11309 GCA_036850665.1 Dicranocentrus wangi
CCGCCACCCTCTTGCACAGCAAACACTTCATCATTTTGATTGAAATCGAATGAAACGACAGAGCTCCGTCTCCTGCTATTTACCGAAATATTGTCAACAATATAGTTTAATAATCAGCAAGATAAGATCAACGTGTTATTATTAATTAAAAACAACTTGAAAACTTCACTTTTGATTTTATGTTTTGTTTCTGGTGTTGTTCTTGGAAAGTACCTAGTTGGGATGGGATGGAGATGGAAGTGCTTGCTTGCATTGGAAATTGGAAATCAATGGAATAAATATGGATTGGGATTGGGACTTGGGACCAGTCGCGGCCCGCCCTGGGAATGGGGACCCTGTAGCTAATATATAGTATTATGGTTTATGTGCTGAGTGCTGATGTGCTTAGGTATGTAAAAAATGTATTATGCACAATCCTTTGTTCAACTTTGGTTTAGCTAGCTTGGTTGGATCATCAGTTGGATGTATGACATATGACATGACATGATGACTGGCGGATTTATTACTACCTATGTATATGCATCCAATTCTTCTGATTGTAATTTGTAGACAGATTCTAAAATTATACTAAAATTAATTAATTGTTCCAGCGTAAATGGAATACTATGCTCTATGCTAGCATTTAATATAGATTATATGCAGAAGGAGTTATGTTTCTGTGTGAATGATATAAGCAATATATTTAAATTGTGTATTTTTTTATTTGGAAATGCGAATTATGTAGTACGGTAGACATTTTCCACCTGAGTAAATCGGATTGATGGTACGTATTTATTGTAACAATAATAATTCAAATAGTACAAAATTTTGTTTTGTTATCCTTATTTCTAGTTTGTTAATCACGACTCGTGCCAGTCATGTCTACAAACTGCCTTTATAAGATATGTTGCACGCGAAAATAATGGCATTATCCTATGTACATTAGTTTCCCATAAACGTACTTTAATATTGGCATCTAATCCATTAAAAATTTAAAATGGAGTTGCACTAGTTGCAGGTTTTTGGTATTGAAAAGCAAAATGGATTTCATGATTCTAAACTAACTATAACCAAAAGTTTCATTTTAATAAAAGCATGTTTGCCGTTTGTACCGACACAAATTGGTGACATACAAGGGGCGTGAGCTTGCCAGCGTAATTGCTTTCGCCAAACCCAACTCGCAATGGTCTGCAAGAAGCATAAAACTTCTTCATTAGCAAACCCCCGTTATTCCTCCTCCCCTTGTTCACATGGAACAAGGCACTCTCCGACTCTGTCAGCACGGCACGCATGGTTTCGCAGAGGCAAATGTTTCCCAAGACAACAGCCATCAAGATTCCACCAAACAACACCCGCAATAGGCCATGCCCTCCCGACGACTCCAATTTCACAACCAGGTAAAATGCCTCAATTTCTATTCCAATCGTGAACAGGAGTAGTCCACTCGAGATCACCTTTTGAAAAATGCGATTGAAGGTGTTTGTCAGGATTTGGATTTTCCGAAAGAAGAGCCCGTGCTGCAGTCTCCCCTGCAGAGTTTGTGACCGAGGAGAGAAGCATCGTTCCCGAAAGATTTTCACAAAGGATGTAATGGCTCCGGTGGAAACCACATCAATTACAGTGCAGAAGATGAAGCCGTTGCTGTTGTACGTCACCATGAAGCAAACTGCCGCAAAGTGTCCAGTCCATTTTGTAAGATTTATCGGTGAATGTCGGCCCTGTTCCAGTTTGCTCATGTCCGTGGAACACTCCTCCAGGAGCCAGTAGCCGGGAACTACTGGGATGCAAGGAAAGTAGAGCAGAACCAAGACAGCAAAAGCGAATGCACCGTAAAAGCATTGCCAAATTAGGTCATGAATGAAGGTAACCAAAATCTGTTCCCGGGCGTCAAGTTTTACTACTACTCCAGTCAAGGCAGTGCGTCTCTCGGAAGGAGGCAACCTCGCTGGGAATATTGTTCGGTGCTTAAAATGGGCTTTGATCCGCTGCAGTCCAATTTCCGAGGGGATTCTCCACCGACCTGCTCATTAGCAATATTAAACAAACGTGAATGATCACAAGGGAAACCCATCCCATTTAACAATTGGTGATATATGCTGCTTACCACGAAATTCTTGTGAGAAGGCTATCATCCCATTCAGAAACTGAACAAGTTCCACTTGAAGCCCATGCATGACCCATGAGAATGCCAAAGAGAGGAGCTGACAAAGGATGGGCAAAATGGACACAGCTATGACAGCCGTGTCAACAGTGTGACGTTGCCAATAGATTTGGACCAGGTTGAGACTCGTAATGGAAACCTGGGTCAAGAAGCAACCGTGGCGAAATAATTTTCGCCAGGGAGAAGAAAAATGCGTGAACTTGCCTCTGGCTGGGTCCCACTGAAATCCAAGCACCCCAGTGAGATTGGCGTATTTCGAATATCTAATTACAGACGGGAGGAGAAAGTCCGACGTTAACATTGTTACGCACAAGTTTAGGTTAGCTATTTATCGTCTCAACTGCTACAAGTTGAACCACTCGAGACAAAGTGAGGATAGAAAGTAGCATAGATAAAATGGTGAAGTTAAACCTAGCTGAAGATATTTTCTCGCTCGTTCTCGTTTACCTTGACACGACAGAAATAATGTATGTCGAAGCTGAGCATACCTGGCAAACTAGGAAAATTACGAGCTGTATTGACTTAATCTTCGATCGAAATAATTTTGCCGGCCACAAGCTCAACGTAAAAAATTAAATCAAATTAAAAAAATATATAAAGTTTTCCTATTTACGTGCTGAAGCGAAGGTTTATATACCTTTATTCGATATATAAACTGACTCAATGCTCGGGTTTGAGCACCCACCTACTGACCGATGATAATAAACTTCAAATATTTGATTAGCCCTTTTAATTATTTCCCCCGTAGGATTTTGTGGCCAGCTTATGGAAGGGGATCCCTTTCAAGAATTCCAGGTTGTGCTATATTCAAGGCTGATGTCAATTATTTAAAACGTTGAATATGGCTGGTGAAGAAATGTTTATTATTTTGCTTATTATATGTGATTAGTTTTATTTAGGGAGATTTTCCCTGTTTGAAACCCTGTTTTTCAGTTATGCTTTTAGATTAGAAGATAGGAAAGTATGACGTATGAACTAACTTTGCAAATAATGCAGCTACATTTTCTTGAGTATTTCGAAACAACATTATCTCCCAAAGTGGCAGGAAACTGGAATTCGCACAATGCCACTTTGGCTTAACTAATCCACTCGATTTTTTGTCATGTTTTCCTCGGTTGCTGCTCTCTTTGGCCCACCAGGCCAGTCAAATCACGGGGCTGGATGTGGACTCCATGACGGATTTGCGCACTACCGACACGCTTTAGTTAGGGCTTCCTGCTACTTCTGGAATTGGGGGAGGTGGGGGTTGGGAAAGATGCAGAAATCCCGGGATTAAATCCGATGACTACTGTGGATGAAGCTTTGGAACAGTTGGGGGTTGTGCTGCAGAAGAATATATTATGTGGCCAAGTTTGCACCTATGTATGTAACGACTCTTGAGCTTCCTTCTAATTAAACTTATATGGTTATTTCCCGTTTTGAGACAATAAGATTTCAGCTATTCCGAGAACTCTTTCTTTGCACATCCATTTTTATTTATTAATATTTGCGAGCGTACACACACATGCAAACACAAAATACATATGTGTTTGAATTACATTGAAAAGTGCGTAAATTGTGCGAAACTGATTGACATGGATATAAAAACTAACTAAAATACTGTGTTAACAGAGCTGATTATAATTAAACTTAATTATACAAACTAAAAGAATTTAAAAAAAATTAATTATTGGAGGAATCGACGTTTTTCTTATATACGTAGTCGTACATGACGAAACCATTAATTGTAGATTTAACCACGGTTAAACCCTCTTGCTGTGCATTGTACTTTTCAATCACCTCCAAAGCTTGATCTCTTCTGGCGGAATGTTCCTCACGCTCGTCCTCTGTTGTTCCTTGATAGGGCTCGTCCCGAATTTGCTCTGCCTTTTTCAGTTCCTCCTCTGTAATCTCGCCATCAGTAGATGAGTCATCCGAGTAGTAGTCCCCTTCATCAGCCTCAGCTTGGATTTCGTCATCTTCTTTGATCTCTTCTTCTCGCGCGATGTCATCATCTTCTTCAACGTTCTCATCAGAATCGTCTCCATCAGGCTCCGGAAGATTCTCATCGTCGGTTTCACACAATTCATCAAATGTTGGTAATATGCGCAACACGAAGAGGAAATAGTTTTTAGCAGTCTTGCCATTCTCATCAGAGATCTGCTGAGCGCCCCGTAAAAACTTGGTTTCCAAATCCAGGCAAAAATTATTATTGCTTTGTTCCACAAATCCCATTTCCACTGCCACCTCGATAGTTGGGCAAATGGACAGTTTCGTTTCCAACAACTTGAAAAGAAGAAGAAAAAACATTGTCAATCCCCATTGTTGTATTTCATCTAGGGATTTCGCTATTGTATTTTTAACATCGTATGTAATAATATGTTTATGTGTATAACCTTTTCAGGATGAATGTCGGGACTTGCAGAGACAACACAAGCAGTTGCACTTTCCATAACGCCCCCCTCACTTCTAGGTCCTCCTATTTGACTAACCCAAAGTCTAATCTTGCCCGGAAAGTCCTGTCCCAGTAGTAAGTAGAAATTTTCTGATCCAACCAACACGCCACGGATTGTTGGTCCCACTGGAGAAAAGAGATGTTGATATATAATTTATTTATTAGTTAGTGACCATATCAGTTTTTCAAGTTTACATTATTTTTACAACTCTTCTTCTATAACATAATGTTTTTACCTTCCTTCCTTCCATGGTGGTGAATCATGAAATGTCCTTGGAGTTCAGTCACAGGGATGCCATGATCCTCAATGACGTGCTGCACGAGGGAAGTAACGCTGTGGAACTCCTTTATTGAATCTGGCGAGCAATAGCCGCATCGGCGAAAAGCACTGAAAAAAAAACAAAAAATAAGGTACACACAATCAGATCGCCAAGTAACAAAATTCTTAACAACTATATTCAACATCACGTAATTATATAATTAATAAAATTTGCTAAATTAATAAGTAAATAGGATTATTACCGATAGGGGCAATGTAAGTTCTGGTGCTCGTGGATTTCCTCACCCGTCATGACCTTGTCACATCCCAACTCCTTAGCCGCACACTCGTACATGGTTTCTTTCATAAATAGTTGGTAATATGCGGTTTTCTTGATAGCACCTCCAACTCTGGCCGTCGCTTCCTTGCACCTGCCACTAACTCCCTCAGTTTTCCCGTCGTCGTTAATTGCCATCTCGGCTGGACATTCCTTCATGCTGCTGGGATGAATAGCAAGAGTTGCAAATGTTGTGACCCGCGGAACAGGAGACCTCCGGTGGGCCACAGCTCCTCCAGCAGACCACACATGCCATATCAAAGGAGATTTCTTCAAAGAGCAAGCCATTCTCGTCTTCTACGACGCTACAATAGGAAAGAATGCGCAAATATGAAACATGTAATTAACTCTTTACATTTTAATAATTAAATTTAATTGTTAACAGTAACGTTTTTGTTCGGGTACAAATAAACTTACGCTGTCTTTGGATCCAATGAGAATGATTCATTTACAACGTCTCCGTCCTCGCCCACCTCAACGGGTTTCCTTTCCATCTTTATCTTGTTTAATTGTCGATCGATACTCCTGAGTCTGATTGAGTACTAAAATTTCACAATTTGTACTACTGGAAAATTCTTGTTGCAAAAGGAAACGGGGCAAATCAAAATTACCGTGTGGAAGCAGTTTTCTGATGTTTGTTGGTCTAGTTCAGAACTCACTTCGACTGCCGGATATGAAGCCAATGCGCTTCAGAATGCGAATGAGCGACTGAGCGAAACTTCACCTGCATTTATACTTCACTGACCGATGACCTTCACCTAAAACGTAAACCTTCACAAGTGAAAATGTGCAAATATACATTTACATAATCCTGCGTGAATATCATGGTAATAATGGTCTGCCCTGCTATGCCATTCGTATTTGCGTTATGAAGGTAAATGTTAGTAAATTAACTCGGGGGACCACCACTCTGAAAACCATATTTATTTACAATAGTTGGTAGTCCCAAAATGAGATAAGGAAACATGATGGACTATGACCTGCTTTGCTTCGCATAATATCCTGCATTTCGTCGCGTCGCGTCAGACTACACGTGAAATTGTTTACATTTCAGAACGCATATTTCCTCATTCATTCTGAATAAATTATGAGATTCACCGTTAGGGAGGGACTCGCACCAGGAGGAAGACAAAGTTAGCAACACAGGAAACAAAAAATAATAATCAACCATGAAGAACTTCCTGTCGTACCGTCCTTTCTCTAGTCAAACACGCAAGTTATTTGATATTTGATTAATTACCATATGTAAATGCCATTTTGAAAACATGCAGATTAATTCAGTCGTTCGTTATTACTTTCTTCGCCACTATTATTGGACTGCACATTATAATACGTCCCAAAATGTCAATCCAACAAAATATTATCAAGTGTTTCGTTTTCATAATTTTTAGTTTTGCTTCATTTCAAAAGGTTGTCTGCTATAACCACTCTATTACGCAGTTTTTGACTATAAGAAAATGACTCGTGTCACAGTCTGCCAGAGGTCCGGTTTCACAGTGAAAATCCTCATTCCAAGTGGATTGGCAGACTTCCATGCATATTGTAGGAGGAAATGAGGTGTTTCCTTTTGAGCTCCAATATTGTACAACGTGATAGAGGTTCAGTAAAAAGCTTAAGTTCACGTTTCTCTCAGTTTTCTGTAGTTTCGATTCTGATACAGAAACAGTTTTTTAACATGTTATGATCTGATTTAAGGATTTGTTGAAAACAAAATTTTATGAATTACATAATTTAGTAATATCTCAGTCGATAGACTCTGCATCTCCACAACCGTAGTGCAACATAAAAGTCTACTTGTGAAATACTTTATATAAATAAATATGTTTTATATTGAAAGCTTGGTCTGATTAAAATTTAATTTGCAATTGTGCATGTAAACCTTTGTATATAATTTTACCCTACTAACTACAAATTATAGTAACTTGTTAAATTTTAGAAAAATGGATTAAATGTTAATAAATTATTTTAAATAACCTTTCTTCTTTATTTTTACAATCACGCACCCCTCATGATGGCTTCATACTGTATTTGTAAGATACCTACCTATAAACGTGCACGCGAAAATTCCGAATTGGTATTAAATATTAAGTAATTCAATGTTGTGCAGTCGACTAGCTTTTTACTACTTATACTGCACATTGTGATAAATTACATTGTATTATTATTGCATCAAAAGGATGTTTGCAACTTGAATGGACACAAACTCTTGAAACACAAGAGGAGTCAGTCTATCAGCATAATTACAGCTGCCAAAGCCAACCCGGAGAGGTCTGCAGGAAGCGTAAAACCTTCTCAACAGCAGTCCACGACTCTTGTGACCTTTTTTGATATCCCACAAACTCCCCTCCGTCTCCGTAAGCACCGCCCGCATGGTTTCCAGTAGACAAATGTTTGCCAAACCACTCAACACCAGAAGCCCGCAGAATCCTAGCAGAATGGCAGTATTGTTTTCTCCGGATGATGACGACTCCAACTTCACGACAAGGATCAGGTTGAGTATCTCCAATACCATGGTGCAGCACAAAAGTCCACTTGTGAAATACTTTTGGAAAATGGAGTTGAACGTCTTGGTGAGGACCTGAACCTTTCGGTAGAATTG
Organism: Dicranocentrus wangi; assembly: GCA_036850665.1. NCBI lineage: Eukaryota > Metazoa > Arthropoda > Collembola > Entomobryomorpha > Entomobryidae > Dicranocentrus > Dicranocentrus wangi. The sequence continues at coordinate 7,770 of JAANSN010006017.1, forward strand.
GGCTTGCTCCAGCCTCACTCCAAGTGACTCATTTCCAGAGGAGGAGACCTTCTCATGGAAAATCTTCACGAATGCTGTAATGCTTCCAGTGGAGCTCACGTTTATAGCAGCAAAGAACACGGTGCTGGTTGTATTGAAGTAAGTCATGAAAGAAAGGACAGAGTAGATTCCAATCATTTTGATTATTTCTATTGGCCGCAATGTTATTATGACGCCAGTTTCTTCGGTGTAACACTGTTCCATCATCCAGTATCCAGGTATTATTGCAGTGCAAGGGAATGCGAGGATTAGCAGTGTAGAGCAGAAAAATGGAATTAGGTTGTAGCCGCGCAAAGCGTCGTGGAGGCCTGTCACCCAAATCATTTCCCGAGTGTCTAACTTCACGCCCGAATTGGCGGGGATTCTTCTCCTCGGGGGTTGCAGTTTAGCGGAAAATATCGTCCTATTCTGAATGTGATTTTTGATTCGGGCGATTTGAATTTCCGATGGGAATTTCCAGCGACCTGCGGACAAAAATATTTTGAAGTACTAGTAATATATGCTAAGATATTTGTACACTTATTGACTTATTATATTATTATTACTAACCTTGAAAAGACTTGGAAAAGCTAATCATTCCGTTGAGAAATTGAATCAGGTCGGTTGCATATTTGTGCATCAAAAAGGAAAGTGCCAATGCGCAGGTTTGGGGTGCTAGGAAAAATAAGCAGAGAAAGGTGACAGCCTTATTACCATTGTCCCTTTGCCAATAAAGTTGCAAGATACATAGAATGGTGATTAGAAGCTGGAAAAAGACGCAACCATAATGAAAAAATGTATGCAACAGTGACGGTAGAAGCGTGAGTTTGTTTTTTGTAAAATCCCAGTGGAAAGCAAAAATTCCAGCTCGATTGGCGTACTTCAAGTACTTTAAAATGTCGGGGAGGAGAAAATCCTCGGTTAGCATTGTTGTTTAATGGCAAATGGCAATTAATGGGGAGCCTTGTTGAGGACGAGTAAATTGCACTAGATTTTTGCCTATGGAACGACTCAAAGGTGACTGAACTAAAAGATGTCGACCTTTTTCCATAACATTGAAGTCGATGAGCCGAGCTAAAATGAAATATTTTTTATTTTTATCCAAACTAAAGAAAAACAACTAAATAAATCAGTTTTAGAGTGGTCGTAATAGGTTCCTGTCATTGCTTTGAGTGTGGCAATAAGCTGCCGGGTTTTCATTTATTTTTCCAAATTATTCTACCTTTTCATTAGAGTAGAAGAATAATTCATTTTCCTCTTTAATTCCTTCCACATGTATTTTTGGGGTATTTCATTTTATCCAAAAAGGAGAATATCCATGTCTTTCATAAGCTCCAAGTTGGTAAATGCAAGCCGGACCAGTATTAATGATTTAATATTGAAATGCTTCTCTAGCATTCTTTCTGACGCATTCCACTCTAGCAAAACAAAGTATAAATTTTACAAGTTTGCTTGATTAAAACCAAAGGAATAAGTTATGCGGAAAGTGGCAAAGCTGCAATAAATGCTTTGAAATGAATATCCACGTCACCGGACCAGTCAGTATTAATGATTTAAAATTGAAAATATTTCCCGTCGGGGCATTCCAGTGTTGACTTCCAGTTAGCAAAAAATATAGATTTTCCAGTTTGCGTGCTTCAACCAATTGCATATAACATGCAGGAAGTGGCAAACCTTGTGGAATCTGTTTAGTTCAAATCTGAATATTTAACAAAGTCACTAAAATGTCATTTAACTTTCTAATTTCTGGCCACACGGATTTATATAGAGCTGCCTGACGGAAGACTCTTTATCCGTCCGTACCCAGCAATTACACGTTGACATACTACACATCACAATCATGCATAATATGGATGATCATGATGAGTTGACATATTGGTTGGTTGACATGAAAAACGTTGAATATATGACCCATCACTAATTATCATTACTAATTATCATCATTTTGCTTGTCATTAACTACAGGTGTTAGTTTTTGAGATTACAATGAAATTCCAATTTCCAACCAACAACGGGACATAGACTAACCACCCTGGATCCCAACCACCAATGCGATTATTTTGTGCTCACAAAGATTTTCGTGAGCTTTGTGAAGAAAAGGTGAAAATTGAAATGACACGATACGATGGAGGTAATGAGAGACGGCGAGGACGAAGCTTCTTGGTTTGGATTTTGGAAATATAGTCAATAGTCATACTCACAATCAGATAATGCTGACGACAATTTGATGGGGAATATAGGGAAACCCCGCGAGTCCTAGCAGAATGCCAGCATTGTTTCCTACGGATGACTCCATTTTCACGACGACGACCAGACTCATCATCAGTATCTCCACAACCATGTGCACCACAAGCAAAAGTCCGCTTGTAGAATACTTTTGGAAAATAGAGTTAAGCATTTTGATGAGGAATTGTACATTTTTAAAAATAAGTAGATTTGGCTTGTTCCAGTCATCCAGTCTCACTCCAAGTTTACTCCTTCAGGGGAGGATGGGTGACGAGACTTTTTCATGGAAAATCTCCACGAACGTTGTAATGCTTACTGTGGAGCACCCATTAATCGCAGCAAAGAACACGATGCATGATGACTATATTGAAGTAGCACATGAATGAAAGAAAGGATTCCATCCAATCATTTTGATTTCTGGTCCCATTCCATTTCATTAGGTCCATGACATGATTATGATTACCTATGTGGGTCCATATGAGAGGATGCGATGCCAAGATGCAAGATCCAAAAGCTACACGAAAGTTGAACAAAGGATTTTTGGACAGGTAACCCTGAATTGTCTCTCGTGTCCCCAAAGAGAGCCGCGTCTCTGGAAGCAATTCTGAAGACATCATCTGATTTCCAGAGTAAACATTCCACTTCCAAGAAGACAAGTGGTGACCAGACATTTATATAAAGTGTGGACTCCAAACCAATTACTTAATTTAATTTTTAATTTGTTTTTAATGTTTAATTAGCAGGAGCGCATTAAAAAGTATAATTGACGATAAATTAAAAGCAAGAGAATCAAATCTGTTACTTGAATTTTGATATATTGACATTCACCTTATCAATATCAGGATGAGGAAATGTTTGCTGTGCAGGAGTGTAGAGGTGGTGGTGGAGGGAATGACTTCGCTGGGCTCACTTCGAACAAGTTCTGAAGCACTCTCAGGTGGTGGGGCCATGACCCTGGATACTAATCACCACTGGGCTCATTTTGTACTCGCAAAGTTGTTCAACTTGTCCGAGGAAGAGTGTCAAGAGTTACTGGAAATTGGTGGTGCTGCTGCTGAGGGCGACCGGTGGATCCAAATGTGTGGTTCTTGTGTCCAGTTTGATGGGGAGTTCCGGAAGCATCACGAGGAAAAGTTGAAGATCGAGATGAGAATGGAGGGGATGAGAACGGAGGCACGGGCGAAACTTCTTGGTTTGCAGCTGGGTGATGGACATTATAACGAGAAGACTGTAAAAGTCATATAGATAACTTTCGTGCCGGGCAAAATGATATGTTACGCCATGTCAAGTCATGTT
>JAANSN010006018.1:0-11306 GCA_036850665.1 Dicranocentrus wangi
CCTATACCTATACTACACTACGGAGCTTCTCCCAAAAACACACCACGATCTTTGTTCCTCCAAGATGCATATTATGCGAAAAGTTTTACGGCATAACGCAGCGCAGCACCACCTCCGCTTCACTATAATATTTCCGTTTCATCCAGTCATCGAGTGTTATGAAGAGTGGGATTGCCACTATGTGTGTAATTCATGCCAAAACCAAAACATTATTCATCCCAAGTCACTAAACAAATGATGCCATGTGTGAAACCCACTGTGGTTGTTGAATGCTTCTGTCACTGCTGTAAAGATATTAATTTTGAAAGATTTAATTTTTTCCCCCGAGTTTGGCTCAGAGTCAGAGTTCAGAGTGAAATTAAAGATGGTAGTATCAGTGGCAAGGATAGTGCTGCGAGGTGGTCGTGGCCGTGGCTTTTATTGCAACTTGCTTGACAATAGATTCCCCCCGACGGTGGTAACTGCGTCCGTGCCAGTAAACGCCTTTTTGAAACTAACAAGTGTGCACACAAATTATGTTAGTGTCAGGGGGCTACGGACCACAGACACTGCTCATCCACAACCTGTTTACAACGAGGACGAGAAAGTACTGAAGAAGGTTATACAGGAAAGGCATCAGCATCAGGAAGACATGGTTGGGATTTTGAAAATTTATGTTGAATATTTGATATTGCATTTTAAAGCAGGTGACAGGAGGAGGAGGAGGAGGAGGGTTCAATATTGATTGAATTGTTTCTTGTTTTTTTTGTATGTAGCCCGTTGGAATGGTGAATCCATATGAGAAACCGAAAAAGAAGTGCATCCTGTGTGAACATGGAATCACCCCGAATTACAAAAATGTCAAATTACTGTACCAGTTCGTGTCACCTTATACTGGAATATTGTACGAGCGAAATATCACAGGCCTGTGCAAAGCGAAGCAGGAGCAAGTTGAAAAGGAGATTGCGGTTGCTATCAAGTTTGGTATGGGTTTTCAAATATTGAAGATGGCTTTCTAACATGCGTTCAACCAATTCCATGTGGATTTTGAATATTGAGTTTTTGTGGTTTAAGGAATGATGTCTAACTATTTGAAGGAAGTTGAGTTTTTGAAGGACCCCAAGCTATGTGATCCGGAACGACCTATTAAGCCACATAAATACTAGTCTTATATTTATAGTAATCTTATAATGTACAATATAATATAGTGAATATTTATACTGTCCCTTGCCCTTGCATGTGTAAAAAAAATGCTTAGACGACATTGGAATGGAGTACATGTCAGTACACGATGAGCATAAAACTTGCTTCTTTGTTGTCGACTTTTTACAATTTTTTGGAGGAGCAAAATCAGTAATAAATAAATTATTGTTTTTATTGTTCATGAATGTAACATGCATTGACTGAAGGAATACTGGTTTGCTAGTGGAATCCGCAAGGGTGCTGGAAATCAAATTTGTTACGGTCCAGATATTTCTGGTGGTAAACCTATCTCGGGCATCCCTTGTGAATTTTGATTTCTTTTCCATATAACTTGAAAATATTCCAAGCAAAATCCGACGTTGCCGGCTTCTGAAGGATCCTCAGTTAGGTCAGTCCTCACGAAGATAATGAATGGAGTTGCTTTAGCTGTACGAAAGAAAGGATGTATTCATTAGACTAGCAAAAAGTAGTATATTAAGTATTTCTCAGTGGCTGACATCGAATGCACTTACAATTAACGTAAAAAGGGGGAAAGTTGGTTAGCCTATTTCCACAATACCGATCTTTTGGAATGTGTGGCATAGCGGTAGATGTGTCGTCGCTCATAATTGTAATGTAATCTCCAGTACAGTAAACCCACTGTTTTTTTTAATTTTAAACTATCTTAATGTTTTTTTTGCAGAAATAAGTTACTTTGATTTATAAAAATTCTCGACTTACGTGTATATGAAATAAGGAACTTAGAAAATCTGGTCCTTGCAAATGAAACGTTTTCTCAAATGGAACATCTCGACAAGGGAACCACTAGTTATGATGCGATGTTATCACTTTTATTAATTTGGCTTTATGACCTGAGTGAAATATTGAAATTTGCACACTTAAATTTTGTCTTAATTTGTATCTCACAAAAATTGACTCTGCAGCAAGTTCCTTTCGAACACAAATAGTGTATTGTAGCCCAGCCAAATGAGGTGTCTCCGGATAACCCAAGATTTTAACAGTTTGTCTCGATGAAGTGAAGTACTGTAGGCAACCGGATGGGGCTTTTAATTAAAAATCAGATAATTATATTTAGTTACAAGTTACACTTGTTAACTATGCATTTACTATGTGAGTAGTTAGTGTTCCTGAGATACCGTACCACGATATGGATCATTACAACCAATGTAGATTACTTGAACATTCCATTTTCTCCCCCGATTGTCTTGAAAGCCATCCATAGATATTGAAAGTGAAATGTAACTATTTCTACCAAATTCCAGGTAGACTATAATATCAGTAGTCGTATAGAACATTATTGGAAATAAGCATAAAAACTAACTGTGATTAAGGTTTGCATAAATATAATACAGGTCAAAGTACTTACGATGGTGCTTAGAAAGTGGACCACATAAATGTGGTAGTTCTGCATTTTTAGTAATACCAAAGAAATTTATATTGTCAATCAAGCAATGTCCATGTTGCACATCAGCGTTGACAAGTTCCATGTCATGAAAAATTAATAATACTTGACACACATCTCTATTCGTCGGCTGTAAGCACAATTCGCAAATTTCAAAAAGGAATTTGGGTCACATACAAGTTTGTAAAGTGAAATTAGTCTCCTATTCTCCATTAAAGTTATCATGATTTATGCAAAATACCTTCATAATTTTTGTACTACAAACGTCATGCCCATTTGGCTTCAAATGGTCCGGAAACTTGGTACTTCTGAAGTACGTGTTGTTGTGGGAAATGGTGTCAAAACAGGACGAAACAACTTTTGCAACGCGTCATTAACATGAGGATGTACAATGGATGTATACAAACAAGTATAATATAATAACAATGAATTCAAGTACACTACAAAACCAATACCTACTCTCACTACGTAATGGATGGGTAGTACATGAGGGCATCGCAAAAATTCTATAAATTAATTTCTTTGTAAATGATCACGTTTGTTGTTGGGAATTTACTAATATGCAACACATATATTTCATGTAATATTGCTACTTTTCATAACGATTATTACTTTTTAACAATTGCCCCAAGCGTATAGGGTATAGGAATCTTCCTTCCCTAACATCATCTAGAAAAGGGGAATAACAATAATATAATAGACTAAATAGATGTCGGAAAACAATATAATCAATCCTACAAAAAGCCTATCGGCTTCCCTATTGTAATTAATCTTATTTTCATGCTTCCCTACCTACTCCCATTTTTGAACTATTTATCTTTGAATAGGCTTCCGTCTGATGCTTCACTAACTTTATTCTACTTTTCATATTATTATTTACCTCCCATGCAGGGTGGCCTATAGTATAGATAGTATGTTGATAGCTTGTAGTAACTTCTTTATTGCCTAAAAATCTGATTCTTGCAAGAATGCATCATGATGCATACTTGGATAATAACATTAATAACATCATCCTGCATGAAGTAACTCTTGAACTGTGGTCAATAAATTCTCTTCTGCAGACGGATTTAATATGGGTGATTGCGACTCATAATTCACTTCTACAAATTTTAACCCCAAATGCATTTGCATATCAACTTACCTACACAGCAGACACCAAACCCTGACGCACAATTCCCTTTAGCTGAGCCACCTGCACGTCTGCATTGCGTCCTAAATTAACGAGATCACAAGAGACAAGTTACATTACATGGCACTAGGCAATATTATTACGCAACTTTTGTATTTTCAGTGTGTTTGGGAAGGGACGGGAAACAAAGTAAAGTGATGCGACGCGATGTGTGTAATGTTATGTAGACGATGGACAGTCTTACGTCCTACATATATCGGGGTAATCTCGTAACCTCTCAATCACATCACACTCTTCACTGATTTCATATAGGTAACCAGTTTCGCCGTAATTATTTATTTAAGAATGCTCAAACTACAATTTCCGCACTAATGGCTAATTGTAAGATGTTTCATTTCGATTATATATCCTAACTGATTGTAAGGTATATAAATCTTTACTTACACTGTAAAGCAGGTGCCAACTTCATGAGAATCGATTGAATCACAAGCTTCATTTCCAATGATGACGATAAAAGGCAACCCTGCAACGGCAAAAAGCTGGAAGTGATCGATGAATGTAATACTTAGAAATTTGGACTAAAAGTACATTTGAATTTCTACCAACATTTGGAGGATCGATTGTTATACTCTACTTCCCCGCGGAGCACAGGGTCAAATGCAAAAATTGATTCTATCTTTATAAAAACGAGAGCAAACGCAGTACTACAAACGATGTTTTGCAATAAAGAATGAAATAAACGTTTTATTGAAATTAAATTCATTTTGAAACTGAATTTTCTAAAGTCTCCTCCACATTCGAATGTCTGCAACCCACGGACAGCTAATGGCCACTGGTTTAGATACAAAAGTGATGGACCGATGCTATGTGTCATTGCCAAACATGGAATCATTTGATTGAATTGAAGCTTATTGTACAACAGTTAGACTAGCCGTAGACGCGTTTCTATTTGTCTCTTATTCCCGATAGATCTAATCCATACAATTGGATGACTCCAAACGGCCCTAAGTCCTGATTATTGGATAAAAATATATACATAGTGAAACGTTACATCGCATCAATCAAATAAAGTGTGAAATCGCATGATTCATATCGCGTTTCTAATGAATATTAATTGTATATATGGAATTGAAGATTTCCGCTAACGAATAATAACTACAATAGTAAGGAAATGCACTGTGGTGCATACTTGTGCATTGTGCTTATGAATGCACTAATTGTAAATATGCATTTTTTCAGATAGGCGAGTACGGGNTTATGAATGCACTAATTGTAAATATGCATTTTTTCAGATAGGCGAGTACGGGACATTGCAATGAGAGTACCCGAACCTGGACTTTTTACATTATTGAAAATCGTCGTTCGGGACGAGGTAGGGATTTTCTTTTCTGTAATACGTATACGTATGTACGATTCGTCGGACGTTAGCATTTAAAACTGTAAAATCCTTTTACAATGTCTCCACTAGAACATGAACATATGGACCAACAATATGTACAGACACGACACAAGTGGATACACGTTTGATTCATGTGCAACGAGATATAGCCACAGCACCCAGGGCATCATTAAAACTTATAGCAGAAAGGTAGCGTATAATTCACTAACTAAAAAGACTAGTTTGGGATAGCAAACTAAGGCTAAAGACTAAATTAGTTCGAGCCTCCAGGTTCAGATTTTAAAAACGTATTCGCTCGCGAAAGGATGGTCTCGAAAATTACTATTGCATTTCTCGTTACCCTAAATCCCACAAGACTAATACTCATCATAACACATCAAACAACAACAGATTTTGGGATGAGTCTTGCAATTAAGGTAGTGGCTTGAACCATCAAATTCTATGCAGATAGATAGAGATAGTGAAGGTAGTTTCATGCGCATGACACTTTTCAAGCCAAGCCTTTAAATTTATAACACGAAATACAGATAAAGAAAATGCGCATACCTTTGCATTTAATCCGTTCTCTATGCAAATATTCACCGTTTCTTTTGCAATGAGTAAACTCTGTGCACAACAGGGTCTATTCAAGCAAGTAATTTCCTTTTACTCTGTGAAACTCCTATTTTTTGATTATACTGATGGTGATTCATGAATATAAATTTGCATTAGAGTGCCTTCACCTATACTTTAGAATTCCCCTTGATGATATTGTTTATATTTCTAAAGTCGGACTTATAAGCATACTTTTGTTTACTCAGACGGACTATGAATGAGGTTTGTCACTAGCCGTAATGCTCGCCAATTGTGCATTTCATCAGTATTTTATCGCGCATGCATTTATAATTTTTCAGTTCATTGTTATAATCCCATATTCTTGGTGAATTCACCCGTACGCTACAATCAAGCTGCTGATGATACGCTGATGACTATGCGATGTTGCTCACGCTGTGATTATTATTATTATGATTATTGCACAACAGTGAGCAGTGGCAATAGGTAAGCTAACAAACGTGGCCGGACGACGAGCCGGAGGGCAAATAGCAAACTGAATGAAGGCTTCAGTGAAAATGCCTTTAATATGATGCCGATGCGATGTCAGTTGAAAGAAATTGTTTCCGCATTCATCCACCTTCTTCTCGCTGTGCACTATATGTATATAGTCATAAAAGCACGACATATGAAATGTAGGTAGTTCACATGTGCATACAACACATCACATCCCTAATAGTTTCTTCGCATAGCAGCTATTATTAAATGCCTTCGTGTTTTATATCAAGAAAGAAGTTATATGAAATTTTATTTCATCTATGCTCGTGTAACACAATAGGAATAAAACATGAAAATTTCTTTATACAAAAAGGATGAATGCATAGCTTCAAATGAATTCTTTTTACTAGAATCTGGTTCGTTGTGGTTATATCTTTACTTGATCCCTGAGTCGTATTCTACCGAGGAAAATATATTACCTGGCTTTTCAGGCCACTTAACGTTCATGCACATCGTTTCATAGTAGGTTTGAAGCTCTTGACCATTTTCGAGTTTGCAAATATGCATTCATTGCACTCTGTTCTGCTGTGTGTGTATGGGGCATGTGTGTAGAGATGCTCGTATAAAACTTTTATTGCCGACAAGACCTCCATACAAGCTATAGGAATAAGAATGAGCTCCTCTAGGTTCCATTTCCATTCCTGCACCACGGCTTCATGACTTTTTGACAGATATATTTTTCCCTTCTTTAAAGTTTGAAGAGAAGTCGGCTGTGAGAGTGAGGCTAAAGAGAAAGGACGACGGAACGGTTGTATTGTGCATTGTTGTATCTGTAGGCATGTTTACTATGCATAATCGCAGTCGACAATAATCTTGCCTTTCCTTGATTACTTTGACTTGGCAGCTTAGTCAGCACCATCACATCACCACATCGCGTCTCTTCTTGTATTCTCGTTTCAGTGCTGAGCTGATTGTTATCAAGAGTAGTCATCAAAGTAGGGACGGAAAAGAAAGCGGGACAAGTTGTGAATAAAAATTTCTACAGACCGTAATACTCGCTGAAAAGTAGTACTAAATACCATGTAAAACTCATACACAGCAGAGTAAGTAGGTGTGTTTGTGTGGTGGCTCACAAATCCTCGTCTCCGCTCCGAAGGATTTTTCAAGAGATTGCGAGATCAGTAAAAGGTGAGAAAACCAGTAGTGAAATAGTTTCTATAAAAAATGATTTAATTGAAACTATTGGTATGCGTGAACCATACAAAAGTGGACAATTGTTATTAAACCCAAAGGTTAACATGAATACTTTGAGTCTTACGCAAAGCAGCAATGACCACACGAAGACGGGAACGGTTAATTGGTTGGAGTCTGCACACTCATGAAATCTTAAAACAAGAAAATAATATTATCATACGAGTAGAGACACTTGTTCATGCACCTACTACGGAATATGCATAATAGAAATAGTATGTGTGTACGATTACAAGTGTGTTATGTGATATGTACCGGGAGTATATAGTGACATATAATCGGAGAAAACTTTCATGGTGTTATGTATACATACCTATACATACATAGATACGAATATGAACTACATAAGCGTTTTAGATGAAAATCAGCCAAGATTTTTCTGAAAAGAAATGGTTATACGATAAAAAGGATAAGTTTATGTCATTTCCTTATATTAGAACATTGAATGTAGGTAATCTAAATTTCTTCATCACCTTTTTCACAGTCATTATCACCATACATCCATCTCATCGCTCAGAGATGATGGCAAATGACATCAGGCACGAATCTTAGAATCACGTCAGGGATAAAAATACCTTCCCCTGTCCCATAAATTCCATCACATTCAAAAATAATTGCATTTTTGTATTACATCTAGAGAGGAAGACCAGTAAAAAGGACCACAACAGCAACATAACATACACTCATGGCTAAATTCGACCGTGAAATAAACAAGCACACCAAGAAGAACCGTATTTAGAGCAGAAGAAACATAACACGTAATAATAGGCAAAGCATAATGCATCAAGAAAACCGTAGCGTAAAGGTAATTCGTCAAAAAAGTGATGTAGCAAATCACAATGATGGCATTTCGTATTTAGTTAGCATTTCATATTTTGATATTCATTTCCCCATGAATTTAACGGATTTCTCTTATAAACGGGGCTGTGTGCGCTGCAAAGACATGATTAAAACGATAAAGTGCCTATTCTTGGTGTGTTGCTGTTGCTGATCTGATTAGCGCCTGCGGTAGTAGATGCGGTTTGCCAATTCGGTTCGTTTTAATGATGATCATTTTTCTAGTCATGCTGTAGATTTTGAACGGTGACGTCTTCGGGAAAATGTGGCTAAGGCTAGTGTAATTTACTAGCATCATATATTCGACTGAACGCTGCTGCGCTGTACTAATTCTCGTTTTATTGCACGCACAAATGTACAGTGTGCAAATTTTCATGTTCCTCCCTAGTCCAAAAGATTTCATACACTTTATACTATCCATGAGGCAATTGCTCAATTATGTTCAAATCAACTAATTACTACTACATATCAAACATGATTTGTGGAGTTTCCTCCATTTTTACAAAAAAAGTACATATATTTTAAATGTCCCTGTCACTTGTGCATATTTTTTTCTCTCCAATAGATCACATCTTAACAAGTTTGTGCAGGCGGAACAAACAAGATATATTATTCATATCCATCTTCAACGGGTAGACGCCCAGAGGACACCACGCACCCCCTTCACAGCAACGCTGCTGATTGATAGTCAATCAAACAATAAGGGTAGCACTCGGGAGGAAACGAGGTCAAGAGAAAGGAACTCACTTTAAGTACACCTATTCTATACATGTACTCATTCATGACATGAGTTAAAGTGTGCAGTGCAAATAATATGCAAGTGTGTGCACTATATACGCATCTTACGCAATATTATTATTACAATAACAACAAATTCTACATCTAAACCTTTTTTCTACTCCACCTCCTACACACACACAACATCATACAACATACATGTTGTAAATTTTGTAACTTTTAAAGCGTTTTAGTATATTATTATGTATATAGACTACAAGAATTTGTAGCGCGCTCGTGCGTTTTATCTTACGTTTGATTACCCTTAATTACAAGGTAGAGAAGAGAAGAGAACCTACAAAAAAAAGTGTGCAATAGAAGAGCCCGAATAAACGGTGTTGTGTATGTATGTACGCGTACGTGTGGTGAGTGATGTGATGTGAAATCTCTGTTCTTTCTTTTTGGGGTTTGCACTTGCAGCATCTTGCACGAAAACGCATATCAATGAATGAACAAGAAGGAGCTTGAGGAATAGTGTTGAGTTGTGGAACATGATGCACAACTTGCTCATTTTTTTATGCACGACGAACACGGTCGTAGTCAATGCAAAACTGCACAGTTTATATGTGCAAGTGCAGCTCTTTTGTCGTTCCTCCTGTGACTGAGGAGGAGATATGTGAAATGTGATGTGTGCTGAGCGAGAAGGACAAATGGAATTATTTCGTGGACACCAAAATATTATTGTTTACGAGCACGGTGGCAGGCAGCTGATCAAAATAGTCGCAAACTCATAAAAGTGGAAACTGAGGAGATATAATGTGAAATGTGAGGTGCTGAGCGAGAAGGACAAATGGAATTATTTCGTGGACACCAAAATATTATTGTTTACGAGCACGGTGGCAGGCAGCTGATCAAAATAGTCGCAAACTCGGATAGTGTGTGCAGATGCAGATAATAAATAAATAAATAAATATCTGATCTGTGTGTAAATAAATGTGCTTCAGATTCGTGGTTTCAATTTAGAATCAATCAAAAATACAAATAAAGCGTGAAATTGCACAGTAGTGTGCACTTGGATTTATGAGTTCAAGGTTAATCTCTATGTAGCTGTCTGTGGGTTAAGTTAAGGTATATCACACGTTGTGTTACTGGTGTTACGAAGAAAGAGAAATAGACAGGAAATCCACGAAGAACGACATACTGATTGGATTGTCTGATTGTGAGTCCCGTGTCCCGGTTGCTGGTGTCTGTCTTATTGGGGATTTTGTGAACGAGTGAATGTGACATTTTCAATTTTTAGGGGACTTTTCATTTTTTTAACTTGTGGCACGCGCTGGAAGGGGCGCTAAGTTATCAATTAAAAATTACAAGTTTGTGGACATCAGCAGACAACATGTATAAATCAAACGATTCCATTGATGGACAGCTAAAAGCACTTCTCCAGGGGCAAGGTCTCCAGGATGAAAACATATTCTGCGACTTCACCCTATCGGATCAGAATGAAGCATTGGGTGAGTTTATATATGAAAATGTGTTCGAAATCAAAGTTCAATAAGTTTACAACATGCCTGAGGCATTTTGCATGGCTTCATTCTAGTCTTTCATTCATGCCATGATCGTAATAAATGTGTTTTTAATGTGAAAGAGGAAACCTGGATTTTAGTAAGTTTTTACGAAGCATGTAACATTGTGCAAATGAATTCGCCATTTATCGGCTCACTATTAATACTAAAACTAAAACTAACCCTATTTCCACTTCACTATACTTCCTCCACAATCTTCACTGCACGGCTTGATTGCTTTTTGCTTTAATTTCACGTACTCACAAAAGCAGTAGTTGTAGTCTAACAAATTAAAACCGATGCACTATTTTTTTGAAATGTCATTTTTATAGAGAGGGTTTTTTATGGTTTACCAGCTTCTAAGGGGGTTACCGCTACAGGTCCTCTGGATTTTCTTCCCGTAACAAAAAAGTCTGTTACGTATATCGTTGCCGCAGTACTAGTTAATGAAGATGGAGAAGTGTTGATGATTCAAGAAGCAAAATCATCATGTAATGGACAGTGGTATTTACCTGCTGGACGAATGGTATGGTATTTAATAAAATCTTTGTAATGCAAATTTTCATGCATCAAATTTATTAGACAGTCCATTATATCAATGTTTAACCATTTGTTTTCATTAATACCTTCGCTCAGGAACCTGGCGAATCCATTGGTGTAAGTTGACTTTTATATTTTGTGTGTGTAATAATGGCAATTTCACTGATGAATCCGATGATGCACTAAAATGTGGTCTACTATCACAGGATGCAATAAAGCGTGAAGTTCTGGAAGAAACAGGTCTAGATATGGAGCCCA
>JAANSN010006019.1:0-11305 GCA_036850665.1 Dicranocentrus wangi
AACAAGAACAAGATGTTAACAAGGATTACACGCGGATTCCGTTAAAAACCTGAACACTTGCACTTGAAGTGAGCATAACTCACTTCAATTTCACGAGTATTCGACTAATACACTTTTGCATAAAAAATCCCTGATTTTGACATGTAAAACATCTGAGGTTCTCCGACTATATATTCCTCACTACTTTAAAAAAGAAAGAATATGCGATGATCCCGCACCACATGGGTCATGAAACTTGGAAACATAGACACATAATTTGCATCTCACGCAATGTTATCCTTACCCATATAAGCTTAAACAGATGAGACGGAGCGCTTTTTGGAGTAGAGGAAACAATCAATGGTATTACGGCGGAAACCCTAATATCTTCCAAGCTTTCAAGTCGTTTTGCCCAAATGACAGCGCTTTTGGTCGTAAGCTCCTTAAATCCTCGAGGCACGACATGACTTTCATTTTGAGCATGTGCTGGAAAATGCGTGATACAGAGTATACGCACTTTTTTACGCACGTCTCTAAAGTAAACGCTTCAATGACCTGGATTGGCCTGTCGGCATTCTTGAACTGTCCTTTTCCTCTCTTGCCCTGAGTGTACACGACTGTCTGCTGGTAATGATAAGTACGGCTATGGGTTTGTACCCTCTATCATAAAAGAATTTTCAACTGGTTCATTTCCAGACGAAAATATACAGACGGTTGGTGTGGACTGTGGAGGAACAACACTGTTAAAATGCAGACTTTTTGGAGTTCTTTATTTTCAAGAAAGCTTACAACGGACGCGGCTCTTTAACTTGGTAGCATTTCTACCAAAACGAATATCATAGCGATGCGTACGTACTTACACGCTTTTGTGCGTAAAATGTAATGACTTTCAGTTTGGCTCTTGAAGCGGCACTTGGCTCAAAATGGAAATGGAAGGTTTATGTGAAAAAGTTTACTTAAACCCTTGGAATTCCAAGTTTTTTGTTGTATACGGTATGCCCGAGACAGGAAAAGTAGTACAAAGGAGCATTTAAGCAAAATATGAGTAGTCTCACGCACATTTTATTGCTTGTGTAGAATCACCAAAAACACAAGCAGCTCTTTGACTTTTAATATCGCCTCACTCAATACATTCACTAAAATCTCCGTTTAAGCCTCTTGTTTTCTTTTGGGAAATGAAAAGTTTTCTAGCTGGAGTCTCACTATGAAGAATAATGTTTTTGGAGTAGAGTTCAACATGCGTATGTTATTTATATCTTGGAAACGCCACTGTATGTGCATAGATAAGTATGTGTGTACACGCACACAGAATCGCAAAAAATAAGGACTAAGAGTATGCTTCATTTTTTATATATTTTTTTCCGGGACTTTTTCCCTTGTTTTAAGCTCACAAAGCCAAGCTGTGAATGTATGATATAAAAAATACTCACAAAGCACTCAGCCATCGAATAAATAAATATTATCTGCTTGCTTGATACTATATCCGCAATAATGCGTACAGACGTTGTTTTTTGTGGATTATTCAGTCAGAGTAAGAAATGCTGGAAGGATTAAGCATTCCAGGGGAAAAGTGCGGGTTGTGTTATTTGGTTTGCCTTTACGATGAAAAATGGTAGGAGATAATAGCAAGAAAAGCAATTAAGCTTAAATTTATGTGGCACGCACAAGTTGCTCAAAGGGTGTTTTTTGTGATATTTAGTGGCTGGGGAGGAATAATAGGGAAGGAAAGTGAGATGAATGAATGCTACTATGTAGGTATGTATATATTTTTTGTTTCCATTTTGCTGCGTCCCATTATCCATGACCGCCACAGCAGAATCTCTTATTTTGTGTAATTCCTCTCACTCGATTGCACATTGTTAAATAGGTATTAAGCTTCTTATAAACGATACGTTATAGTCTTTCTAACTGCAGTCCTTGTCCTCTGTCGGAGATATTGTTCCTGCAAGGAGAAATTGGGCACCTGTGTCCGAAACTGCAGCAGCCAGTTTATTTAGTAATGTTACGTTCGCTAAAATGTGCTGAGTTTTGTGACAACAACAATCAGGTTTTACGGCACGCCCTGATTAACATATGTCTAATGTCTATATGAGTAAGAAAACCTTTTCTTTGGGATATCAAGGCATGCATCACTACATGTGACTGTGCGTGCGTGCTGCTACCGGATTATAAGATATAAGTTAGAAATTCTAGCCTTTTTACTTTTGGTTTAAATCTTTGCACAACATCATTCCAACATCTACGAGTAACCTGTTAGATGCTAGGTTGGAATCAAATCGGAATAACCCGATGCAGCCAAATGTATGTTCCCTACGTGTCGCGTCGTCCTAGTCCTGAGCAAACAGTTTGATTCCCTTTCTCTGTATTTTTTTTTCATTTTTCCGTGTTCTCACAATCATCCCATGTCACTTTGGCGAGGCATTGATATGATGACACAACGTCATCATCAGATCAAATCTGATGTTTCTCTCGTCGCGATGAAACCCCATGTCAAGACTATATGACGACTGTGTCAATATCCTAAACGACATGCCCTGACAAAGGCAAGTCTATACATACGTTGTCTTTCCTCCATCAATAAGACTATCGCCAACTCAGCTTGATCTCGTCTGTAGTAAATCACAGGGAGAATCCAATTCAGAAAAAAAATCTTTTGATCACTTGTCTCATCTCATGCATGCACTCACTACTCACTATACACATTCACATCCCTTTGGATTTGGTATAAAGATAGCACAAACTTTTAAATCTTTTTCGTAGACATTGCTCTCTCCACGCACGGTAAACCATGGTCTATTGTTTGCGTTTAACTTGAAGTGAAATGATTTGTTTGTGATACCTTGTACCAGATTACATGTATGATTATAATTGAGTCAGAGTTTGTCAGATATTCCTTTTGGTCAAGACGACTTACTGTCTGCATTGCATTTTTTTACTGTATTGACGATGACTTGACATGGAAAAAGTTAACCTCCCTGATGTACTTAATACTATTACATAAAACCTCCAATTTTCAACCTTCTTCCCATTTCAGACATATTTATTGGGATATAATGAAACAAGACTGAGATTCACCGATTATCTTAGTTCATCTATCAAGTTTTCTAGTCTGGCTGTCTTCAATGTACAAAATAAACGAGAGCGTCACCCTTGTTTATTTTTATCTTGACAACTTTTACAGCACGCCAGACATATTTACTATGTAATTTAGAGTGGGAATAATTTTCCGTGCCGACCAAAATGCGTAATGTCTTATAAATTGGGAGGATGTCAGGGGGAAATCACACTTTTACTGACTTTCCCCCCAAAATTATACTTACTTTATGAGGTACACCAGTCAAGACCAGGTCTTTAAGAAGCTAATTTACAATGAAATCTACAGAAAGCGGCCACACGGTAAATTTCATCGGAGATAATGTATGAAGTCAAGTGTGTGTGTCTCCTCAGGTTGTCACCCTTTTCGTGTCCGAGGTTGATCAAATATAAGTTAACCTAGGGTAAGGAGGCGTGTGTTTGTGTGCAAAGAGACAAGTGTATGGAGGGATGTAGAACATCCATAAAATATCTCCGTGATGGCATTTTTTTGGTATTTTACCCAGATATTTTTTTCCACGAGATGCCATCTGTAAATTGGTCCATATTGCTTTCATGACTTTTTACGTTGTACTCGGAAAATGTTGAGTACATCATGCTTCTCGCGATCATAGTCGTGGTATTCTTTCTGGTGACTCAAGCAGAACGGAAAAAAATTGTGAAGCTTTCCATTACTAAAATATGGAGTGACTCTCTCACAGACTGACTGATATATAGCAAGAACAAAACATACTGCATGTATATAAAAATAAGGAACAAACCCATGTTTGTATACAGAATACATGAATGTACATAAGTGCTTGGTAATAGCCAATTTATTTAGAAATTGACTGGCTGTGCAGCTGGAAAAGTAATATAACTCTATCACCAGCATAGTTTACGTAACTTGAACTTATTTTGGCTCGAATGGAGTTGATCTCAGTGAGTTTGATGATGCTTTAAGAATGCTTTCACTTTTAGTAAAATGCACACAGGCTTGGTAACAAATGCAATAGTGAAGTTTATCAGTTCCGATTTGATAGTCTATATGCATTTTTGACGACTCTACAACTCTAACTGTATCTTTGTTTATTATTACGAGAGCTCTGCAAATGGCTTAATGGCCCCTTTAAAACCTTCATATCCAATATTATATTACCGCAGTTGCAATGTTTGCTAGCTTGACAAGTTGGTGTTGATATTGTACTAGAGTGAATGAGAATCTATTCTCGTAATGCCTATTATTTTTGTGTTTATGACGTTTACCCTGCCTGCAGTATCTGTGGTTAGGGTTTTACTACGTTTTGAATACATTTTATTGAATGCCAACTGGCATCCTGTTGTTAAACCTCGTAAATAAATTTTAATGGCCGATACGGGAACTCACTACATTACTGATTCCCAACTTGCGATATGAACCAGAATGCGCGTACTCGCTGAAATACTGTATTCATTATTTCAGGTAACTCAAGAAAGCCTTGGACGAATTCAAAGAAACTAATTTGTGGGCACATGCATTCCTTGTCGTTTACTTGGTAGATATATGAAGACACTTTTCCCCTTCATTGTTTACTTGTTTTTCCTCAATGGAAAGAGAAAGGAAGAAAAAAACGTGTGTTCTGCTTTCATTTATAATTTTAGGTCGAGGAAGACCAGATGAAGAGGCAATAACTTGTAGTTAATGGCAGAGGTGTTGCAACGTGAGAATTTCTTTCTAGCAAATGTGAGCGTAAACCCTACATTTTTGTGGGCTAACCTCCTAACGTGGTACCTACTACCTACATAAAAAAAGTTCGCAATGATGTAAGGCAGTATGCGAGACACACGATACACGTTTCAATACATTGCAAGAACAAGAAAGCACTTTTGTCTTTCGAGTTAGAAACAACTCCCGTTTTTCATTCTTGCACCAAATGCCCACATCTCTACTCATGCATTACTAGTTACTGTTTTTTAAGAAAATATGTGCACGACTGACCAAAAAATATATATTGCATTTGTGTATTGTCCTGTGTGACATAGTTGCATAGACTGAGAAATTGTCTTTCGTTGTATAGTCGTATTGTTGTTATTACAAACGAAATGCTTATCATCGGAAAATGTAACTTTGTTACTTTTTTCTCCACGCAATAGCAAAAACTTTTATTGGATTGTTGCTTCCTCTTGTGCCGGTGTTGGGAAAAGCACCATTTCAAGTTTGGTGAACCATGGGGAATTTATGGGGCTCGTTCAATGCATTGTTATTGTTTGCACTTGTTTCATTGTCCCATCTTCATTTCCTATGAGCTCGTGGTTCATACAGAGATTCGCGGTTGTTGGGAAGTGGGTACCTCAAGGAATGAGAAAGCAAGACGAATCATGGAAGTTGGCCGAGGAGACATGCGGAATTTATTTCACACTGTCTGCATGTTGCCTATTCTCCCTTCTCTAATACCGTATGACAGTGTTGTAGTGTAAATAATGAAAAGGGAGAGAAATTGAGATATGCATTGTGTGTGACACGAATGACTATCAAAGCCCACGTTCTTCTGAAATTTTAAATTAAATCTTCATTTGATACTTGTAGCCTGCATAGTCTTATTCCAGGAAAAGAAAAAGATTCTACAGAGTATTACATAAGTATCTTGATATATTTGTTAAAAGCAGTGATGTGCATTTAGAACACAGAACACGGAACACGCTATCAAAAATTTTAAAAGGCATTTCACTAGGGACACACTCTCTAATCTAATTTGAATCCGAGAAAGAATGGGGAAATGCGAAAAAAGTGAAAAATGCGTATGGAAACACAAGTTCGTATGTTTTTCTGGGCTAATTCATTGCGTTGGTGTGTTTTTGGTTTGTACACACACGCCCCTTTCTTGTCATACAAAGATTTTCTAGCTTGTCACAAGTAATCTCATCAAAACATCTCATCGTTCAGGTAATTACGAACGCAACTTGAGTAAAAAAAATACCAGGGAGTAAAACGCACACGGAGACAGACCGCAAGACAGTGACATATTATTCGTATATTGCATTCGGGCTAAAGGGGAAATTATTGACGTGTTGATACGCGTATCGGAATTTTAAGTACTCTTGTTAGAAAGGTTTGAGCTTGAGGTTGGAAGCATCAAGGAGGAGGAGGTTTGAAAATGAGGCGAGATGCGTGACTAACCATTACTCCAACCCAGAATGTTTGACTTTGTTTTCTATGAGTTGAGTACACCGAGTTATGTTCCACGACGAGATCAAGCAAGACATGGGACATGCATTACCAAAAATAAATAGTTTGAGATGCACACACACACATTTTCTCAAAAACAGTAGGTGTATTAGTAGCAGTGGTGATGTACAAGTTTATCTCATATTTTCTTTTGCTGTGTATTTTGATTGAGGCAAAACTTGATGTGTTGAACTTTATCTCGAATTNGTAGCAGTGGTGATGTACAAGTTTATCTCATATTTTCTTTTGCTGTGTATTTTGATTGAGGCAAAACTTGATGTGTTGAACTTTATCTCGAATTCACATTCAGAAAATCACGGTTGGATATGACGATGACACAGGGCGCAAACCTGGGTACGTAGCATTTGTATTTGAGCAGTTGCCAAAGGTTTTTTGTGCATGGAAATGTAAAGCGTTAAAAAACAGGATGGGACTTTTGTTTTGACTTTTTGTGTTTCCAAATTCAGATTTTGCATTGCAAATCCCCGACAATTATGACTATGCTTCATAATTTTATATGTGGGTATAAATTGTAGTGTATTCATTGTGCTATATTCTTGCCTGTTGTGCTAGAGTTATAGGTGGGAATAAATTAGGGGAGTTTGCCCATAAACTCCATGAGTAAAGGAAGTTACCATATCCAAAGTAAAAAATGACATAAATGTAGCACTTTCACCGGCAATTAATGGCTGACAGATGAGATCGTTGAGGATTTCCAACATTCAGGGATCTGTGCATTTTGTGTGCAGTGTGCATCATATACATTTAAATTCCCGGTGGACACATCCAATACTTGATTCTACTTCACTTTTCTATAGCCAGTGACAAATTGGTTTGTTTTGTGTCAGATAAGTGGCAACTGCAATTTACGACTTCATACATAAGCACATGCACACAAACCCAAGTTGTAACGCATGCGGTTTTCAATTCCCCATGTTCCAAGTGTAGTATGCAATTATTGCTAAATGTTATGCACGAATTGGGTTGTAGAAAGGATTTGTCATTGACAATTCCGTAAATTATGCATATAGTTTGGTAATAAATGTGTCTGTCTCACAATGGTTCATATATGCTCCTAGATACGCATTAATTTTATTTTCACATCTAGTTCAAATATAATTACCACTCTGGGATTGATTGCCATTTATAAACCATTTTTGACGGTTTAAAATGGTAACACGTCGTAGCTTCCTGAAAATTTATCGTACCACAAGTCGAAAATCTCTTGGAAAATGAGAACCTCGCAACCCTAAAAACCATATATTGTTCCACGCACATCAATACACTTGTACATTCCAAGTATTCCTATGCAAGGATGTTTTTTATTGCTGTGTATAAATGCAGTATCCCATTGCGAGTCTTGCACTTCCGCACTCCTCATGAAACGGTTTTTAGCTGCCAAAAGGCATACTTACCACTTTATATTATACGGACCGATCATTCATGATTTATGACTGGTAACACGGTGTTCAGTTCAACCTAACTCCCTCGTTTGTGATTATGATATGCTCCACTTGAGAGAGCGCAAACAGGGCCCATATGGGCGTCAAAGAAATAGTATCATATTTAAATTTTGATATGATATTAATACAAATATTATTATTAGACCTATCACATCTTTTAACGTGTATAAATGATTCAATCTTGAGGAGAAATGAATTGTAGGAAGTTAGAAAGGATGCTCTATGCTTTTCAGCTGCTGCAATTTTGTTTTTGTCAGGCCATATCACGTAGTGCTGGAGGATTTGCTACTGAATAGTTGGGAGAGAAATTGAATCTTGCAGCATCATCGTTTTCTCTTTCTCTGTGGTAATCCTTCATCCCCTTGCATGTGAATAATAGAACCAACTTACAGGCATATCGGAGTCATATTGATCTTACTTCAGCTTCGGCGAGAAAGCATAATAGTTTCTAAAGATTGAATGATACATTTTTGGGAGAATCATTGAATCATTGACGGTGGCATGAATGTATACGTGAGATGTTGCAAGTATCATGTGCACGTGAAACGTCTGCAAATAATAGGACAACTTATCACTTTTGACGGATCGCATTGGAGTGATGTGCCAAATAGTAGGGGAAAACTGCCTCGAGTAACATCATGATCATTACATGTCCCATTGAATTCAATGGATATCGGTATAAATCATTCGTGGTTTTCTTGGACTTGGGATCAAGCATATGAAGTGTGTAGGGAAGGGAGCTTTCATGGTTTTATTGTTAGAAGACTTTGTGAAATGAAGGTAGAAAGGAAAGAGGCTTTCTGAGAAATGCTGCGCTGTTTGGCGAGGACATTTAGAGCAGCAGTAATCGAGTTTATGTGGGTTTTGCACATTGCTACGGGTCCATGACTCCACGTGAAAACACACACATACTTACGTGGTACATACATATTTGGTTGGTGTGCTTGTGGAAGGTTCCGTGAAAATCATTTCGAACAAATTAACATCCGGTTATCTTAGCCGCAACGTAACTATTCACGATGAAATTCACGATGATAACAGAGCATCCCATTTGCGATGTCAATGTAAACACTTGGTTAGAGAGAAAGCTTCATTTGTTTGAGTCATCCGGAACATTAAATGAAGCGGTTGTACTTTATGACGAATTTCTGTAAAAACCCAAACGAAGTGTAGACAGGCACGACACACAGAAAGGGTTTATCTTCGTAGAAAATCAGGTAATGACCTGTCTCTTGTGGAGCTGTGGCTTCCCAGCCCAGAATAAAAATGTGAACTACTAGATGACTTGTTCTTTATTAGTATACATGTGTAAACGACATGTACTCACGTACATGCATCATCAGTATCAGTGAAACAACTTGTAATAGTAACGACATTTCCAGTTTTAGGTAGCCAGTTTTTTGCATGAACATGCACAAATCAGGCTTACTAGAGAGGAATAATATGGATTTTGTGAATGCACTTTTCAGCCAGAGCAATCACAGGTTATACCGATGATGATACGCAAAAATCTTTTGAATGGCAAAAGGATCGACTCTGAATTTCACTGCTCATTGAACTTTAATACATATGGTTGCATATGTTTGTTTGATATTCATATTTTTTATTTATTTTTTATAACATACCTACCTAATACCATATAAATAGCTGATATCATATTCATTCTAGTCAACTCTCTCCAAATAACAGTAGAGCCTTCGACATGGTGAAGTTATAGAGGAATAAAATAATATGATCAGATGCAATAAAGCCTGTTTGCTTTGTCATTCAATACAACACTGCACTCACTCACTGCACTGTATGAACGAACGGTAATTCCTAAAGAACGTGTAATATTTTTTCGAAGTGTACGCAATATATGCATCACATCCAATAATCCCAGTTTATAAAACCAAATGGAGTGAAAAGAGGGTAAAGTGAAGAAAAATTTTTTTTTATTGGTGTAATCACGGTTGGGTGCATGTGGTATGATACACTTTAAGTGCTCAAACAACAAAAAGTAGTAAGTGTATTCTGTGTACGGAATGGAGTCATAAGTTAGGGATTATACAGAAAATATCTCCGGCCACATCCTCCTTTCAGCTGCTGATCGGATAAGAAGGGCACAACAAATGAACATTTAAACGAACTGACTGATGGATAGATAACAAAAATTATTTAGAAGATCGCTTACCGAACAAACGGCAGCACGTATAGAATGTCATGTATATAGAATGTGTAAAAGTAAAATGAGGAATCTGATGAGTCATTTTTACCTTTTGCGTTATGAATGTTATGATATGATATGATGGAATAGAGTGAAGCTGAACTGACCAAATGTTTGCAACATTGCAACCCCGTTTATGGCGGTGGTGTGCGTCATGCATGGTCGCTTATACTCTGAAGATTCTATACGAACAAACAATAAACCTAGATTAACGAGCAATAATCCAACATACATGTCGCCCCCGTAGAGAACTATAAAACTATGCACATCTTGTAGAGAAATTCTCGCTGATTTTAATGGTGCAAAAACCTGCTGGGGAAATCGTATTCAATAATTTAAAAACTTGATTTAATTATTGTAATTCCGTATTCGTTATTCCGTTCAATCCGTAAAATGTGGCATTAAAGACCTCCTTGAACTTTAGATGCTCCTACGACAAAAGCGACGGATGCATGACATAACATTCCTTTACAACATGCACGGTGCAAATTTTCAAACTAAGAATTTTTGGGTTTGATATTGAATATGGTTTGCACAGCTTTGCACCATTAAAATTAGCAAGAGATTTATAATGTTCTGGCCATTGTGTATCATATGTCATGTATATTTAATAATTGTTAATTGTTTTTAACTATTTAGGCTTTCTTGGATCTTTCTCTGCTGCAACTTCCCTCTTCTTTTCTCCACTTTGGGTGGCATTGTGTAAACAAAAGAGTACAAGACTGGCTGGCGTTTTTGGTGGTCTCATTGCGTCCCTTGGATGTCTTTTCACGTCGTTTGCTACACAGTTTCATCAGTTGTTCATCAGTTATGGTGCTTTTGTGGGTATGTGGTAGCTTAATTAATTAAGTAAACTTAAATAATGTTCGCCAATTGACTATAAATCTGTTTCATTTACATATATGCATTTTCCAGGTGTTGGAGTTGGGCTCACTCGTGACGCTTCAACTCTAATGGTAGGCCAGTACTTTAAGCGGAAACGGGACGTAGTTGAAATACTAGTTGTTTCTGGATCCGGGGTTGGAATTATTTTTATGTCAGTATCCATACATAGTGCAATCAGGTACGACTAACTGAACCTTGTAATTTTGATAATTTGACATGACATAGAGCATTTATTTCATTCAATAGTCGTCCCTTAACCTTTACGTGTTGGTATGTTACATTTAAGATCTATCGGGTGGCGTCTTGGGCTACAAGCTGTGACGGGGACAATACTTTCCACTTTTTTTATTGGAACTTGCTACAGATCCGCTTCCCTCTATCACCCGCAGAGAAGAGCGATATTGCATTTGAAAAATCAGAAAAAGAAGGTATCCGTATCCAACTACGAGGAAAAATGTTTTAGCCATTTGTTATATGTAATTCCTTATTTTGCTC
>JAANSN010006020.1:0-11303 GCA_036850665.1 Dicranocentrus wangi
AGAGCGCTACAGTAACGCTCTGGAACGCTCGCAGGGACAAAAAAAAATTCAGGGATTTTTTAAATCCCTGCTGACCTTTTTGCAGAATTCGTTACCGGGACAAAAACCTTTTTTTGCAACCCCGTGTTTTTGTATTTTGCATATTTGTGAGACATTATAATATAATTTGGAAACGGAGGTAACTATGTTCTGGAGAACTTCTTTTATTTACCACTGTGGAATATATTATGCAGGTGATGGACTTGTTGCGTGATGCATGACCATAAAAAATATTTGCATAATGAACGGAACCCCAGTTTGGGGCTGTATTATGTATCTACACGCAATAAATGAGTGGGTTCAAGGTGAAGTTCAGTTCAGTGTTCAGTAGTCGGTCTTCCTTCGAACTAGCTCATATGATGACTAGTAGAGCTACAAAAAAGTTTTTTGCAAAACTTCTTTCTTTCCATTTTCCTATCACAATAAAATGATGGTCAACATTATACTTTTTGCTTTAGTAAGCTGCTGTGTAGCCTCAATCTCTTATGATTGTGACACCAGAAGTAGTGAAATGGATTCTCGGAAATTATTGACGGGGAGTTATCAAGAGGGCGTCCTTCCTTGTGAATTTAAGGACACTATTGACATACCTTCAAACTACAATAAAAACGGTACTTCAAAATTTGCCTTCATAAAAATTGTTCTCACCTACATAACAGTTTTGAGCTAAGTTTTAAATGTTTTGTTTTTTTATTTAGAAAATCCTCAAAATCACAACCATGTAATAACTATTGCCGTAAGCGGGGTTACATTTCTGGAAGACACCGAGGTAAAAAATCATGTGTATCCATTTTCTGACTTTGTGAAAATGACTATAATTATTTTTCAAATTCAAATTCGTTATAACCTCACTCAGAAATGCAATGTATCAATTGAGGGATACTTCACGTGGACGGATCGGAGGCTAAAATTTGACAAAAACGCCACCACAGCATCATCGATTAAGGTTCCCTTGTCAACGATGAAGCATTTTTGGAATCCTGCACCATTATTAAGGAGTAATAATAATAACTGTCATAATCCATAGTTCATAATTTTTAGGACATTTAAGTACATTATTTCTTTTAGCAATTTATGTTAATAATCACAATTTTCTTTCTGTATCCAGTTGTGGAATGGACAAGTACTCGCATGTCCTTGAGTTACTACGGCATTGGCTTGGCTTGGCAAGAAGTTTTGTCGGGTCTTTATCTTGTCAAGGAAAAGGATAACATGACTGATGATGCTGCTTTTGTGGGATTTAGGGCGACGTTTCAGTAGGTAAAGAATAAAAGCTAGTCCTAGCCATTTAAATTTATACTAAGTAAATATCAATTTTTTTTTCAAAATATAATTTTGTAGTAAATATATCACCCTCATGTCTCCCCCGTTCACCGATGGCTACACGTACTACCCGTATGACAAGCACGAATTCATATTATACCATGATCTAGGTGGGTGGCCGTGTGTGTGGCTAGCCATACCATAATAATCTAACCAACTAAATATTATATACAGCGTTTGAAACTTGATACATAATACTTATATATTTATTTATGCAGGATTTGAAGGCAGGTGGTTGTCCCCCGACGAAGTATATGGTCCTCTTTCATTTTCTCATCCGTCATTTAAAATTCATGTTATGTCACAGAATACATCAGCGGCCGATGATTATGGTATGATGGATTATTGTTTTCGTAATGTGTACGGTGTACGTCAGTATTAAAGTCGTGGTGAGGTTGTTACGAGATTTTCGTTGCGTTTAGCTAATGGAGCAGGGCGGAAGTATGTGATTGTCTTCTCTCGAAAAGTTCAAAGCTACATTGTTAAGACGTATCTGCCTAGCGGATCATTTGTGGTGCTGAGCTGGCTTAGCATGCTTGTCCCAGTGGAACTGGCCACGGAGAGGGTGGCCCTCTGCACTGCCACCCTTCTCACCATCACCACATTCTTCAATACTGCCTCGTAAGAACAAGTACACGACGTACATTACATAACACCAAATACCTCTAAATAGAAAAAAAGGATTCGGTAAACTTCGGAATATTTTATGACAATGACAACCTTCACGAACAACTGCAACTTTAAACAGCGCAAAAATATATATCAATCATACGATGAAACCGTACGAAAATATGTTAGAAATTCCAAATAGCATGACAGTTTGCTTTATTCATACATAGGCAATTTGGACCATCTGTAAGCTACCTGCGGGCCTATGACATTTGGCTCCTCGTCTGCATCATGTTTGTGTTTATCATTTTATTTGAAAACATTGGAGTGATGAAGTAAGGCTAAATCTACACTATAAGTTAAAAAACATTTACTATATTTATTTTTTTAAACGACATCATATTTCCTATTTGGACTTTTCAAGAATCACAGGACGTTTCAATAAAATATTTTCTAAACCTGCTGGAGACAATAATTCTGGTTTGGAGAAAGCCTTTCTGAACATTCGTCAGCTGCAGCATCGCGTGGTAATTTAATTTATTCAGAGTTCAAAATATATTCACTGTGGAAATGATACCCCTACGCTATCTCTGTTAACTGTACGCTACCTATAATTGGGTTTAAAAAGGGAATTGACGACACTGGAACACTTTCTGCTGAGCAACAACAAACAGTAACAAGCAATAAGCCTGGGTCCCTGATCGGAAAAGATGAAACTGGATTGATTGAGGAGACGGAGGACGACTCTGGACAAAAGATGGAAATCGCGAGGCGGGTGGATCGGATTGCCATATTTTCAGTTACTGCTGCAATCCTAATTTTCAACATGACTTACTGGATTTGGCTCCTTGCCACGAAGCAAACCGAGTGTGAGAGGGATGCAGAATGCTCTCGTGAATCCTAATTTTCAACATGACTTACTGGATTTGGCTCCTTGCCACGAAGCAAACCAAGTGTGAGAGGGATGCAGAATGCTCTCGTGACATGTAACTATGGCGCAATGGTTTTTCTTGTGTCGTTGTTCTACCACTTACTGTACATCTGTCTGTCTATCTGTACATTTATGGAATTGTTGTTGTTGTCTCTAAATCTCAGACGAAGTTTGTGCTAGCATTATTTAGTCTTTACTTCCGAAAGAAATGTATTCACTGAAATATGTCATTCCTTGCCATTCTATTCGTGTGGTCCACGTTAGCTACTCCTTGCCTTTTTTGCACCAAAAATACAGAAAAAAAATTGTAGCAAGGGAAGGGGGAGAGAAGAATTCTAATTATACTAGACGTTAGGGCCAGTACTAAGTACTGGCTAAAAAATTAGTAACTGCACCAAATTCGGAGTTGTGACTTGCTAGTTTCAGAAGAATCAAACAAAGTACTAACAGAAAAAACATTCCTTGGTTTCATAGTCATATTATGCATTCTTTTTACATATTAATTTAAGAACTGTGAGCATGGTCGCCTCGCTTCTCTCAATTTTATTTGTGTGGTCCACGTTAGCTACTCCTTGCCTTTTTTGCACCAAAAATACAGAAAAAAATTTGTAGCAAGGGAAGGGGGAGAGGAGACTAATTCTAATTATACTAGACGTTAGGGCCAGTACTAAGTACTGGCTAAAAAATTAGCAACGCCACCAAATTCGGAGTTGTGACTTGCTAGTTTCAGAAGAATCAAACAAAGTAGCAACAGAAAAAACATTCCTTGGTTTCATAGTCATATTATGCATTCTTTTTACATATTAATTTAAGAACTGTGAGCATGGTCGCCTCGCTTCTCTCGCTTGCATGCTGATCGTGGTCAGAGATTACACACACGCACATGTTTTCTTTTTTAAGAGTCGATATGATGTGGTCCTTACACACAAAAACAGGAAAAAGCATGCTTGCTTTTGGTTCTTTGTGTCACGACTTTGTTGAAAAGTTTTGATGTTTTTTGCTTTCAAATCACAACCACCAAACACTGTTGAACATCGGTATCAGCATCAACCTCTCCTAATCAGCACCACCAACCTATTCGAGCATAACAGAGATGGCTGGTGGCGAGTTACGTAATCTTCCGAAGAGTTTGCTAGGGGATATTATTATTCTCATTTTGAGACACCAACTTACAATTAGCTTGGATTGTAGTGGTAGTTGTCATCAATTTTTTGTTTTTTTGTCCTGCATTATGCACATCATTTCACAAAAATTCAATAAAAATAATAAATGTGGAATTCCTAAAGTTCTAAAGTGGTTCAGGTTCATTAGAAATGAGTTCCGTTTCGTCCTTCATAATAATCCAAACGTATTTTGCTGAAAATTCCCTTATTATTTATTACCTGCAACGGATTGTAACTTTTTTTTTAAATTAAGAAAAAACGAAGCTCTGTTTTCCCGAATGTAATGTAAGTGGAGCAGGTAACTGCTCCTGTAGGATGAAAATGATTCCAAAGCAAATGCAACAACAAGCTTCCCCAAAGCAAAACTAGTCTAGCAATAGTAGTCAGTCACGCAACTCTGCGTGCATAAACAACGCGGCTGATGATGCGACAACCAACCTCACAACAAGGTTCCCACTTTTTTTCCAACTTGTTCTTTCTAGAAATGCGATATACCTATTTCACACTCTATAAAATAATGCATTCCCCAGGATATTATGAACACATCCACCCGACAAACTTAAAAATGTTGTCGTTAGGTTTTCACGAGGAAACACATGATATTTATTACTTCTGGTCGATGGTGGTCCTCCGTATGCATTGCACACTTTTGCTTTTGCTCACTTTTACAGTGGCAAGCAAAATGGAAGAATTAGACTCCTGTTTGTCAATACATACAGGCAGGCATGCAGGGAACAAATTAGCAGTTACTCAAACTGAGATCTAATAGCCTTATAACTATAGTTAATTTGAATTATTATTTACTGAACTAGGCAAGTAGGTCTCAGAGATATGATTTTGGTAAAATGGGTAATAGTAAGGCAGAGGAAAGTACTTATATTGCTGGCGGATAAAAAAATCAAAATTTCATTTTAATAAAATTTGTCCTGCATTTTCATTCACTGGATCACTTTCTGAGCAATAAGAAATGACGGCAGCCAACCCCGGAAAAAAGGGACCGAGATTGGAGTGATTTAAGGGGGTATTATTAGCTCGAGGAAAAAAACTTTGTAGCCGCCAGGCAGAAGGAAAGTACTTATATTGCTGGAGGATAAAAAAATCAGAATTTCATTTTAAAAATTTTTTCCTGCATTTTCATTCACTGGATCACTTTCTGAGCAACAAGAAATGAAGGCAGCCAATCCAGGAAACGGGACCGAGATTGGAGTGATTTAAGGGGATACTCTTAGCTCGAGAAAAAAAACTTTGTGGCCGCCAGGCAGGTTAAAACCGGGTCATAATTCCGGTTTGAGAGATAGATATTCATAAAAAATGTATCCACGTTTATTATGAGCACGCAGACGGAGAACGTGGGGGAAAGGGAGGAAAAAGAGAAAACTAGCAATTATTTAGTTTAAGAAAGGGAATTGGGTTTCCTCAAAATTGCAAAACATTGCGTGAAGATGTTGTTAACTTTATGAAAAATAAAAATCGAAATTTTCAACATGGATTTTTGTTGTGGAACTAGTTTCTGTAGTGAATGCGACATCTTCTTGCTACAATTTTTGCATACTTTTCTTCATTTCACACAAAAAGTCTCATGAATATGTCACAAAGTGGATAACTGGATAAAACATTAACGCGGATACAAAGGAAGACAGTTAAAATGACAAATACCAATAACTTTTTAATTTTCAGGATTGCGAATCCAAACAAGCGGAAACCCTTGACCAATCACTCCCGGAGAAAAAATTTACTTGGCCCTCCTGCCTGATGCTCCTACTTTTTGAAATATCTGATATGAAACAAATTGTGAATATTCTTTAAAAATCGTAATATGATTTAACTATGTTAATTTACTCACATTCAAAAAAGTAAGAAAAATATCGACTCGAGACTCGACAGGAAAAAATGGACCTGGCACATCATTTCATGAATTATACGACAAAAACTGAAGAAAGCCGTGGGAAAAGAGCCAGTTTACCTTGTTAGCCTGCGGGAGATTCGTGTTTGTTCTTTTGTTAATTAATTAAGCTTATGAAGTAGATGCATATAATGAAAACTTTGCATTTGAAATAACAAATAACCAAAAGTGGATAGTGGATCATCCTCCAGGGCCAGGAAGACTGCATAATATATTGTACTATAAATTAGCTAACGCCCATGCTGTTCCTCATGTTTCCGGCATATTTCGCTCTCTTGTGATTTGAATATATGGTCATTCCCTTTCTGCAGTGCATGCTAGATCCATAATTAGGTAAATAAATCCAGCGAGAAAAAAACGGAGCTGCATGCATAGTCTATCATCTATCCCCTATTCCTCATCCCATCCCGTTTCTTCTTCTGGATGGCAGTGTCAATAATTGGAACTTTGCCGTCCTTTGAACAAGCAACACAATTTTTTGGGCAATCCGAAATGTTTTTCACTCAGCTTCATCTAAAAGAAGTGCTGGTCCTCAGCATTGTACTATTATTACTGCTACAAGACAATCCAGTGGTTTCATTTTCCTACGATTGTGAGAACAATAATGCAAGTGGTGGTGGTGGTGGTGGTGGAACTGAGCAAGATTTGTCTGTGAAGAAAGGGGAGGAAGTACTACTTCCATGTGCATTTAAGGACGTCCAAATCCCGGCAGACTACAATGCAAAAGGTTCTTACAAACTCACTCAATTTTCACTTCTTTCCCCCTTTTAATACCCTATACATTGTGGCTTGAGTAAAACAGTAAAATCTGGTGGTTTCCTCGTTTCAGTAAGCCCGGAAACTCCCGACATGGAGTTTGGAGTCAGGATAGAAAAAGTCAAGTTTATGGAGGATACCGGGGTAAAAAAAAAGTGGACTTAACACGGATTTAAGCACTCTTTCTCCAATTAAGTTTGTGGCTACCTCTCGCTTTTACTGTTATTACTCGCAGGAGTCCAATATCACAATTTTCGTGGTTTACTATTGGACCGACTCGAGGATAAGAATTGCAAAAAATAGAACCAGCAATATTTGGTTGAATCCGCCATCACTACTCAAGTATTTTTGGAGTCCAACGCCCAATATCGAGTGTAACGTCTTTTCTACATGAAATTCTAGCTCTAAGTTGCGCTGCTGCTTCGATTCACACGAAGTCCATAAACTTTTCACCATTTTTCCCAGATTTTTCGACGGAAGCACGGAATTTCGGAAGCAAAGACGGGATCTTTGAAAAACCTAAAGAGCGGGGATCAGCAGTACTGATGCCACGGGATTCTGACACGGACAACACAACAAATGTTGCGAGATTTGGGGCATATGTGTTGTATGTTAACTAAATTACACAAATTTCTCAAAGTTTTCCAATATGTATAAATCAAGGCAATAAACATCTTTTTATTTGTGTAGGCAGCACTTCATCATCGGATCAGAAAACTCGTATCTTTACTATCCATATGACAAGCACGAGTTTGTTCTCAACTTTCGCTCAGGTATTAATTAGTTGTTTAGTTTACAAAATTGTAACCCCAATAGNCACTTCATCATCGGATCAGAAAACTCGTATCTTTACTATCCATATGACAAGCACGAGTTTGTTCTCAACTTTCGCTCAGGTATTAATTAGTTGTTTAGTTTACAAAATTGTAACCCCAATAGTCTTCTTGGCATTTTAACCAAGAGCCATGGCAGTTCAGTGACATTTTTTTTTAAAAACAACTGTGTGATTGTAATCCACCAGGATTCGATGTTGAGGGGGATTCTAGCAAAATCACCTTCAAGAAGCAGCATCTTTGGGATCCTTCATTTGAAATAGCAACCAATGCATCGGATAGCCCAAAGGCTGGACAATTTTTCGGTTAGTACATTTTTTATCCAGATTTTATGCCTGTTGGTCGGATGTGACATGTGACCAAGGGGAGTAGTGTACAGAACAAAAATTTTTGGTTTTAGGTGCACCTGACGAGGGGCGTGATGAGTGCCTTGGATTGGTAATCCTACTCACCCGAAAACTCCACATCCACGTGATTCGAACCTACATCCCGAGCGGACTATTCGTCGTCTTGTGTTGGCTGAGCATGTTTGTGGCGGTGGAACTGGCCACCGAGAGGGTGGCACTGTGCACTGCAACCCTGCTCACCATCACCATGTTCTTTAATACGATCTCGTAATAAAAATAAAAAATGCAAAAAACAAAAAATTTGGCTCTTTGATGATTTTTTTGACACTGCTTTTCTTTCGTTTCTCCTTTTTTGTAGAGACTCAGGACCAGATGCAAGTTACATGAGGGCTGTTGACATGTGGCTCCTCGCAGCCACTTCCTTTGTGTTCCTCATTTTGATTGAAAACATTGTAGTGATGAAGTAAAGCATATATACCTACATATTATATGAATGCTTTTAAAATGTTTTCTTTTTTAAATTTAAGGATCTCTGTTAACTTACTTTATTTTATTTTAGACTCATGGGAAAGCATACTAAATCCGCGAATACGAAAAGAGAAGAAGACACTTGTAGGAGGCTGGTCAAAATCTTTGAGAAAATTCTTCAACTGCAACTGGCAGCAGCCATGGCGAATGTGAGAATAATGAATTTGATGTAAAAATCCCTTTATGCTTTATTATTCCAATAAACCAGGTAGTTGTAAACACAAATATTATATGCAAAACAGAAATCTAATGGGACCGTCGGGACCGAGGAACCTGCTGGAGGAATAGAGGATGACGGCAATCATCATACTATCCTCATGTCAAAAAATAATTTGGCACAAGATGGGACCAAAGAAGAAGTTGAGAGCCACACTGATGGTGAGAGCAATAACCACCGAGGCCGGAAAAAATTTGTAGCAGCAAAGCGAATGGATC
Organism: Dicranocentrus wangi; assembly: GCA_036850665.1. Taxonomy (NCBI): domain Eukaryota; kingdom Metazoa; phylum Arthropoda; class Collembola; order Entomobryomorpha; family Entomobryidae; genus Dicranocentrus; species Dicranocentrus wangi. The sequence goes on from JAANSN010006020.1 coordinate 8,868, forward strand.
AGACTAGTATTATCTTGATCACAGCTGCAATCCTCCTTTTCAACGGGATTTATTGGGTTCGGCTCACTGGGACAGAACAGACAAAGTGTGAACAGGATTCTAGTTGTCCCTTGGATTAAATTGACCGCGGCGCGTATGATGTGTGATTTTTTCATATATCACGAGTTGGCTAACTCATTAAAACATGCACATAATATCTAGTAGATAATTGTTTTCCTCGTAATTCTACATATACACAAGTTTTTCTCGAAATTTCATGTTTGTAAAATTTCGCAGGGATATCATGATCCACATTTGTTTCACAAGAAAATACTTGGGTTTTTTTCTTATCATACCAAAGTTGACGAATGATTGGAAATATTGGATTTGCTAATAAATTACTTTTGTAATCGCAAGCTGAGTAGCTGAGCAAGTTAGACTAAAGTCAGTTGATTGAAAAAAGTGTAGTCTACATTTGTCAACGACTCAGCACAGCAGCAGTTTCGTGTAATTAGATTTTAGAGGGATTCGGCTACCTTATTGTTATTGATTATATAAATAAGTATAATGTATTAATTAAACTTTAAAAAACTTAATCTTAATTGATCCAGTTCTACTGTTATTATATGTGCGTACTAAAAAATCCGAGGGTTCCATTCCACCAGCTCGCAAAAAAATAGTATTTGCTAATAGTAGTTTGATAATGTTGCCTCATGGATATGCAGTAGTGGCCAGAAAGGAGAAAGGGTCCACATTTGCATCCCGGAGTGCTATTACTTAGGTATCTAGGTATAACAATTTGGATGAGAGCACAACAGCACATGCCTTAGGTTGACTTTTCATTCTTCGGCGAGTGACGAACGAAATTGTTGAAGAATAGTCCCACCGTGGATTTACAAGCTAGAAATGAAATGACAGTCATAGAAATTACATATTATTATATAAATACCAACTAGTTTAAATTTCAAACCTATCCAAACCTTTTGAATCAACAATTATCCTGTTGGGGAAACTATCAAATTATACTGGAATGTCTCAAATAAAGTATCTGGAATTAACAAAAAAAAACTGTAATACGAATTTATTTTCTTTCCCACCAGTTTACTAATATCATCCATAAATAATAATAATTTATTATGCTATGTAATCACATGAAGATCAAAAGTGCAAAAGAATAATAATCAGACACTTCATTCACGACTTGGCAATAGTTCATTCACCGATAGTTTTTGTTTCCCATAAGATCATAATTTGGTGGGTGGCATGAAGAAGGAAGAATTTCACTTTTCACAATGTCATACGGGGTTGAACAATTTTGCTTCGTAAAAATGAGATAGACAATAATATTATGCTACAGTAATTAATTATCCACATTCATTATGGCAGCTAGAGCTCCGCTCACGACAATGACATACTCTCAAAAAGTATAGTTGAACAAAGAAATTGTTCAACCACGTGACGTTGCTGGTGTTGTGAACAATGGACGGGGCGCGAACGTGGGAACAACGCCATAAGTATGAATTGTGTCGGGGATGTCGTGTAAATAAATCAAGGCAAAATCAATGAACCATTCCATAAACCTGCTGGAGTCAACTCTAATTGGAGAAAGCCTTAAGAATATTCGTATACCGCAGCTTAAAATGGTAAATACTTAATTAACGTGGGTTTTGTAATAGCCATGAAGAAGGTTAGTTTTCCCAACATGGGCATTTTTGATGGTAGGGATAATTGGTTTCAAACAGGGAGCTGGAGACCGCGTGGAATACTTGCGGAGCAACAAGAATCCATTTCAGTCAAACCTGAGTAAAATGTCAAAAAGCTGTCCTATAATTCGAAACGACAGACAGCTCGTTATTATTTTATTCACAAAAAATTTGAGAAGGAGCGCGAGAGACGGAGAGGCTATTTGCGTTCCCAGTAGTCCGCTTTCCCAGCGCAGCGTTTCAATAAATTAAATGTCGAAGCGGAGCGGAGAATCCCCCATCGTATTTTATTCTTGCTTAATGTAGGTTTTGCGTTACTGCTTATATACATGGGAAATGTGGGAACTAAGAACTAATCTCCCTTCGAGCAAATCAAGGCCAGTCTTTTCAACCCACTAGATATTTCAAGCCTTTTATTTCTTAACTCTCCCTGTCTTTATCTCTCTCACACACTCTCTCAGGTACTCTATATCCCCTTTTATATATATCGCTCACATGATTACGTTCGTTTCAGTATCAGCCATAAATTATTTTTAGTCCTTTACCCACATTCCTTCTTTCTTTCTTCCCAACTACGCTGGGCTTCATATGTGGGAATGAAATTCAGGCAAAGGTTGGATGGATGGAGTTTTATATAAATTAGTGGAATCCGGCTCCATCGCCGTCGTCTTCAAGTGCATAACAAAAAATTATTATTATTCAAACTACGTGGACGACACGGCAGGGAGTCACGTTGATGTTGCTGGAGGTAATA
>JAANSN010006021.1:0-11303 GCA_036850665.1 Dicranocentrus wangi
GAAAACACCTTCTGCGGGGAAATGCATTTCGCTGCGAAATGTGAACGAAATGAAATTCCCTGATCATCGTTTCACGACTATTCCCCAATCGGTCCCCAGGTTCAAAGCGTGAAACATGACCTGGGTGAAATCGTCAGCTGATACGTAGATATGCTATATTCACAAAATTGTATAACAATTAATCAACAACTATCTAAATAATAACTATTTTGCATAATAATAACATGGCAGCGTCCGTTACGGATGGGTTTTCAGGATCAGATTTGCAGCAAGTTGTAAAAGAATGCATAGTTAGAAAGTTTAAGCATTTATGAAGCAAAATAATGAGATTGGAATATATTTCATAATACCTACCACATCGCAGATACAAACATGATGTGAAATTATGATTCATATTTATAAAAACAATTAAATACTTATAAATACAATGTTGATATGTACTGGAAAAACTAAATCATAGCGCGACGCCAACACTCGGAACACATTGCCCCAAAAGGTGTTTTCCCCGGACATTTCATTTCCCAGCGGTGAAAAAAGGGGGTACCATTTCACGCTCAAGTCCGGGGAAAAAAAGGTATTTTTCATGAACGTGAAATAAAAGTGAAATTTCCCTAGGTTTTCACTGACAACCTGGGGACCGTTTTGGAAATATTCGTGAAATTCACGAATTCCACGTTCACAATCGTGAAATGTGCAACCTGGGTAGTCCACTTTAAAGCTTTAGTAAATTAACAAAGAGAGAAATACTTTTTTGGTTTACGGACATGTGTCCATTTGTCTGTCACTCATATTTCGCAACAAGAGTATTTCTGGTGAATTATTCACGTTACCCAGCCGTTGAATTGAATAAGGATTGACGATATTGGCAATATGGCAATTCAATTTTAATCATTCCAATTTTCATTGCTTCTTTTCCTATGGATCTATTTTACACGCAAATAAGGTGTTTTGGTGTTCTGTGGCGTACCAAAAATTTGTGACTTCAACTCCCCCCACTCCCCCAATCCGTCCATTCTATCCATTATTACTCCGTTCCCCACATATACTTTTATGAAATGCGTACATTTAATGTATGCACTTATGCACGCAGATTATTAGACATTACAGATTATGATATAGCTTCATGTCTGAAGGAGACACTTCTTGTTTAAGCTGTATTATTTATCCTTTTGCTCATCATTCCGAGAATTCCTTTAGTTTAGAGTTTAGTGTAGTGTCTCTGGTGGTTAAGAAAACTATAATGTAGCTATAATGTATAGTAATATTCCAAAGAGATTAGAACTTAGCACGATACCAAAATGCCAGGTCTGTTCAATAATCCAACCACATTCCACATGCGTACCGTATTATATCATATCGTTTCATGTGTAGGAAAGTATATGCAATGTCCTTTCCCATTTCCTACATAAAGCCAATGTGCAACAATTCCTACATGTTTTATAGGTGAGTTCTTGTGTGGTGTTTGCGTATGAGTTGAATGAGAGACATGCGAAGGCTTATCCAGTTTTTTGAGCAAACAGTGAGTACTCCTCACACAGTGTGTGTGTGTAGTACAATAGTGAGGCAGAGCTCGTACACGTAAGTTTTGTTTTTTATTATTGTGTATAAACAAAATCATCGGTAGTACTCCTCCTCCTCTACTTTTCTATTTAAACTTTCATAGTTCATTACATCCACTCCCTGACCGACGTCGCTTGTCAGCCGTATTAATATAACATGTACATTGAAAAACACGGCTTTGAAAAGTGCTCAAATGCAACGGTAATCCACGGTAATCAAGGGTGCATGTTCACTAAAATCTATGGTTTTTACAAATGTGGGGGTCGGGAGTGGAGCTAGAATTCCCGTAGTATTTATTTCACGCATATATTAATACTCTCTACTTCATGTGAGCACAAGCATAAAACTCACTTGTTGGACTTGTCATGATAGCTCTCCCGTTTCGTCGTGCATTTTACCATGTACATACATACTCAAAACAAAGTGTGCAATGTGCATTTTGTGTGTTAACGTGTGACGTGTACATTTGTTTCTAAAAGATGCATTTTTGACATTCATTAGTAATAAAACATTAAGGTTATGTGTTTTGGCCTTGCTTGGGACAGAAGTGTTTTGCCATTTATAAATTGTGCCAAGCTGCATGAGTGAGTGAAAGGTTGTCACAGTGCGTGTGATGCAAGTTTTTGCGGATTCAAGTTTTCCAGTCTAATTTGTTAAAAGAAGGAGTCAGTTTCAGTGAACACTCGTAAGGTAAGTAAGTTCAGATACGGGAAACTTATTGAAGTGATTAAACTTGTTGGGATTATGAGCTTACAGTGGCAGTTTCCAATCGAAGCAATTTGAATACGTAATGTGTTCTCTTTGTAGGTGTCCGTTGGCAAGAACATAAAAATGGAACGGGATACGTCAAAGTCTGTCGGGTTGTTTGTGTTTGGATCCAAAACCATAATTTCAGAACCAATTAATGCCCACGCTGACTTGGATAATACATGGTATCTTTTTTTGACTCAAACCTGTGGCCTTCAGGTAAGCATGAAAATGAAATAGCTTTTCTATTTCTAATGTATCATATTTCTAAATGTTTTGACATTCAGTTCAACATTGTGAAGCGAGATGAGTACACTGTAAATTAGTTTGACTAAATGTGACTCTGGCTGAAAGGTTTATCAACATGACAAGAGTTTATTTGATTTCCTAATAACAGTAATAACGTACGTTTCTTCATTTTTACAGATTAGTCCTGATGATACTGTGATGGTATGCACAACATCATACTGCCAGTCTACGGGAAGGGGTTGGGCTGCGAATTTAAAGGATAAGGTATATACGTATGGTATAACATTACCGAATTAAATCTATTGCTAGTCTCTTTGTGAACCTGCGATTGAAAATGTTTCCTTGTTTAATAAATGATGTTATTTGATGTTTGTTTATTTAGATTGGAGATTTTGTTTCAAAATTTACAATAAAGAAGGATAAGTATTCTGTTCGTCTAGCTTTCGGTACAGCAAATATGGATATGAATGGAACTGTGTCTGCAGATTCGACTGGTTTTAAACCACCAACAGTGTCTCGACCACGAAAACGTGTCAAAGCGAGTGATAAATACGATAATTGTTCTCAGAATACTACCGTAATCCACCCTCCAAAAACTCAACAAAACAAGAAGGCTAAGCAAATACGTATAGGAAACAGCGGCATTCCCTCTTCGAATGGAAACTCCTCCAAGAGTAAACCTCCAACTCTAATTCCTCAGGTGCTAAGGCAAAGCACGAGTGGGCCTGTCCGTCATTCTGTCGTTGGTAATCATGTATTTCAAAACATGAAGCGTAGTCACGATCGAATGCAGTATGCAGAGGACGACATGGACCTCGATGTTGGCGGCGCTGAAGATGCAAATCTATTTGGCTATCAGCATGACGTTGAAATAGAACCCTTGGTGGTAAGATCTGTTGCGAAAACTTGGGGTAATAATTTTGGGTTGGTGAAAAAAGATTATTCTGATATTTACAAATTATTTAATAAAGGATGTTGACGAAGATGACGATGACGATGGAATGAGCACGTGTACAGCTGCCACAATCGAACGAGGTGAACTGAGAAATGCTGGTGTTGTAATAACCGATGTGAAACCACTTGTGGAAGATAGACTTAAGCGATTTAACAACAATTTCGTAAGTAGTCAGCACTAGCACTCAAATTAGTCGTGTAATATTTGTGGTAGGAGATAATGATTTTGACTTCATTTCAACATCAACAGTTACTACGAGTTCAACATGAAATACGGAAATTACGAAGAAATAAACTTTGGGACAGAAACGTACAAAGATCGCCGCTAGCTTGCTACTTGCTCCAGGAAATATTTAAAGAGTAATATTGGCCAGGGTGACGTTCTAAAACAATGTTGGGGAAACTGTCGGCACTAAGAGTAAACTAAAGTTATAGATTATTTTGAGTAATTGATTTCTGCAAGCGTTATAATGACTTTCCGGCCACCAGTTCCGAAATATTCTTATCCTTAAATATGCTTGTTGTTTCTTCTAAAATTAGTATTTGATCTTGTTGTATTCAGCCTTTGGCCTTTAAAAAGTGGTTACCCCATCAGTCGTTCCATTACATTTTAAGTATGTATGCTTATAAATCATACAAATGAAATTTTGTCTACAGAATGCTATATTTATCTCAGTGTCGAACGTTTGTGGATTCGACAATTATTTTTACAGCCTCGTAAATGAGACAACTTACTCGCTTAAATCTAGAAAGTATATATGTTATATAAGCACTAATGAATATAATTTGTGTTACTGTTGAGTGAACCAATTGCATGGACTGATTTATTATCAATGATTTCAATCATTTCGTAGTCGTTAGATGATTTGGCGGTATAGTTAGTGTAGTGTAGTTTCGAGTAAATGTCGACAACAACTATATGAATGCAATTTTCCCCTGTAATTCACTGAATCTGAATTACTCATCGCCATCACTGCTCAATATCCAACGTTAGGATAGCCAATTTACATGTTATGACAGTTTAGTGGGTTTAGTGATTTACTCTACGTAAACTCTATCTACGCGCTTGTTTACTTTATTCGTTAGCAGTTAGCAGTACTGTGTTAGTAGTTACGCTTGTTTGAATGGTCAGTCCTGTTCCTGTATAAAGGATTTTATAACTTTGTAAAACATTGCTTGATTACTTGAAATAAACAAACTATTTCATGGGACATGAAGTCCTATAGTCCCTCCATATAAGACTACTTCAGTGGGCTACGGAGGAAGCAAAAGATGGTCATTTTGCGAAATTATATTATAGACTTTATGTCGCAAAAATCATTACGAAATACCATTTGGATTTGGTTGAATTTTAGGTTTGGTCTGTTCGTGAATGAATGTCCCCTGGACTGCTTGGAAAATTCATTAGCTAATTCTTACAATTAATTACATTTATAGTAATCCCTTTAAATTAATCTTTTCTTTTTCAATATTTTCATACTCTCGCCCGCACGAAACCGCGATTAAGTCGAAGTTTGCCACGTTGAGCTGGCGCTTTAAAACTGACAGTAAAGCATAAAATATGCTCCGGCTATTTCATTCATTATAAAAGTTTATTGATTGGTTTTTTTAATTTTTAAAGAACCGCATCGTAGTTCTGTACAGTCAGAGAGGTTGTTAACACTTTTGTGAGTGAATAAACCGTACGTGGTAAACAACTTAACTTATTGTAAGTAGCGGAAGGAGTGAGTAGGATATGTGATTGTGTTCGAGCACCTGCACAAAGGATTTACTGCCCCTTCGAATGGTTTAAGTACTAACATGGATTGTGAGCTTGGATATGCAGATTACTGGCTTGGTATACATTTTTTTGTAGATCGATAGATTTTTTTGAACCATCGATTATATACAGACACGCGGATGAGAGACAGACGTGCGGATCGAAACCAATAAAGTGCCTTCCGCAACGCGGAGCAATGGCACAATCACACTATGGAAAACGGGCAGTCGCCCATTGACGTTCGATTCACTCGATATCATGGCATTTACTGTTGTACGGGGAATGCTTCTTATCTTGCTGATAAGCGAATGTTTTTCCGTACTTTTATTTTGCAACGCTTACAGATTCGCGTTTTGTTATTGACAAATTGACAACATCTAAGGTTCGTATTGCGACAAGGTTCCACTGAACTCTATATCGATAACAATACTCATAATAATAATATCCCAAAGATTTATGCGATAAATGCCACACTCGAATTAATAGTAGTAGTAGTAGCACCAAAAAGACCGGATGCTGTCTTTTAAATTTTAATGATAATGATGAGTGTACTCCAGTAGTGCTTTCCACTTTCAACTGGTATCGTTACACTTGGAAGTTGGAGCAGTTCTTTTATTATATTTATAACAATAACATTTTAATTACATATCCTTTGTACATTTTTTCTCTGATTTGCGTCAAGTGTGGTGCATGTGCATGCTTCTCCGTTTTTGTTATATGTTGCAAATTGCAAAAATATATGGCTGTTTACGAGTTTCATTATGACGAATCGTATGCGACAAATTGTCAATTTTATGCTCAAGTGTCAGTGTCATCCTCCTCACTCTTTCGCTCCTTTGTCTGTACATTGACAAGCTTATTGCTTCACCTTTCGCATGTCTCCAATTTAAGCAGTCCAACTATTGTGGTTTCCAGTGGTGGATCAAATATCACATTACTCAATCACTGCCACTGCCACTGCATTACATTTAATCCTCAAAAACCAAATCGCTCTTTCTGACAGTACTTAAAATAAGCGGCAGACGCAGAACAGTTCAGGTCGATTAAAGAATTACAAACAATCTCTGTAGAGTCGAGTAAATCTAACGGCAATAAAACCTTCGAGATAAATTGAATAGTATTGTGATTTTGCCATCATGTGTGATTGATGTTTTCAAATAATATATAGTGTGTAAACGTAAAAGAAAAACGTGAACGTGGCATAGCATCATACATTGATTGAACATTGTACTTTGAGCATATTGTGAAAACTACGGAGAAAAGTGAGCATTTTGTAATGATATTCTGACAGTTCAGTTCGCCCTAATGAATTCGTACTCAGGTTTATGTGTCAGAGAGATTTGGTAAATCCCGATTAGATTTTAATTCCCTCCGTGCATCACATCTCACTATCAGTAGAAATAGCAATGCATTTTAATTTTAAGGTCTAGGTGACCACTTTATGATTTTTTCACGCGTATTGCGTACATCATCGCCTGGTTTGTTGTATAGTGCTAGTGCGCTACTACGACGCGACTGGCTTCATTGCTTGGCTAGAAGCTGTGGAAGCTGCACCTTTTCAACGTTCTTGGTGCACCAGTTTCATTGGTAATCTGAGCATTTATAAAATATCCTTGTGCAATGGAAAGGGGGCAAATTATTCGTGCTGAGGGGGTTGACAGTATCCCTCCCTTTACGTGGCAAGACTGGAGCGTTTTCGGAGTAGTACTCGCAGTATCAGTAGGAATTGGAATATTCTTTGGATGTTTTGGAAATAAAAATAAATCCAATGAGGAATATCTGCTGGGAGGACGGCGGATGAATCCTATACCTGTTGCACTATCCCTCTTGTGCAGGTAAGTTTCGTGCATGAATCTACATAACACTCACCAATTACATATTTGTGTAACCTGCATTACAATATGTAAACTACAAAAGCCAAGCGTAAATTTATTTGCGCTGTTGTAACTCTGTACACACACTCAACTTTTCTGTGTATAATGTCTTTATTGTACTACTACTGCACACTTGAATTTGGAATTAGGTTTTTATACTCATTTCATATGGTCTTGCGCTTGTATTGTGTAACGCATAAAAGTTTCCATTTTCGAATAGTCATTGAAGGTTACATTGCACGGGTACGGGGATTCATATGATGTTGATGTAGATAATCGAGAAAACTATTTGTAATTGATTCTCGTTTTCAATAGCTATGTTTCTAGCATTACGCTACTCGGTACGCCCGTGGAAATCTATTATTACGGAAGTCAATTGTCCTTGGTTATACTTGCGTACATACCTTTGACCCTCAGTTTGGCCTTCATCTATGTGCCTATTTACTTTCAACTTCAGTATACATCAATATTTGAGGTATTAACAATGTAAACTTTACTGAATTCACGATTTTATATAAGCGTGAGTACTTTGTTGCGTTGGATCACACACATTCACACATTTCATGACCTGTAATGCTGAAGCTGACAATACCTGTACCTATTTGTTTGTAGTATCTTGAAGAAAGATTTCATAGGTACATCAGAATCTTCCTCAGTTTCATCAATATCATATACGGGGTAAGCAATATCTAACAGAATCAATCTATTTTTAAACTTAAAATAATCCTTTATGAAGTATGTGTTACATGTTATTAAACCTGAACTGATTGAATAATATTTGGTATTTACAATATCATTTGAATTCATTTTGACAGATATTCTTCATGTCCTTAGTTGTGTAAGTTCCATATGTATTAAATGCATGTGTTCTGTGTAGTTGTATATCTACTATCAACAATTTAAAGTTCCAAGCAAATTATGTTTTATTGGACGTTCATTATATCTATTGACATTATTAATCTCACAGTTATGCACCGTCCTTGGCATTGGAATTAGGTAATAAATGCTACCGCATAATAAACGTATTTTCATGCATTGCTTTGTTATTTTGCATGCTAAGTTTGTATTATCATTTTGTTTTTGTTTTCGTAACTGTGTTGAACGCGAACCGTTCCAGTAATTGGAATTGACTACAGAATATTGGTTGCAGTGGTGTTTGTCGTTTGTATATTTTACTCATCTATCGGTGGATTTAAAGCGGTATACACTATACAAGTTAAAAGTGTTGATAAATGTTTGAGGAATGGGGGTAATATAATGTAGGTGTATTTTGAAATATAATCAAAATCAAAGGTATTATGGACCGACTCTCTTCAGGCTGTCATTATGGTGGTCAGTATGGCTGTAGTAGTAATAGTCGGGACGAACAACGTGGGAGGCGTGTCCGAAGTTTGGAGAAGGGCAGACGCTACCGGAAGGATAAACTTTTTTCAGTAAATTGATAATTAAGACTAGAATTTGATTACCCCACAACAGCTTTGACAAACTGATCCAGGTTTGTCCAAATGGGGATTTATGAACTGAATTTTGTATGGGGATTTAGATTTGATGTGGATCCCCGAACCCGTCATACATTTTGGACAGCAATTATAGGCGGCTACTTCCAATGGTTGCCGATGTATGCCAATCAAGCGCAAATTCAGCGATATGTTTCTCTTCCCAATTACAGGGCCGTATATATGTAAGTAATCTCTAATGAATATAGCATTAAACCGGTTTTGAGTGTATTTTCTGCATTTTAATACATGTTCTGTAAACTTTTCCAGTGCTTTGCTAATTAACCTTGTAGGACTGTTTTTCCTAATGGGAATGACGTATTTTGCTGGACTTGTAATCTACGCCACTTATAACTCATGTGATCCAAGGATTTCCCAAGTTAGTCAGCATTTTATACGTACCATTTGTATGTACATTTCTTGCCGGGATCAGTTTAATACACATTTAAAAACATTTACTGATCGTTACAGAAAATCACAGCTGCAGATCAACTTTTGCCTTTGTTTGTAGTAGAAACTTTAAACCAGTTCACTGGTTTACCAGGTTTATTTGTTGCGGGAATTACATGCGCTGGGTTAAGGTAAAGAAAGCAGTACGCTAGACTGCCACAGAAATCAGAAACCTTTACCAATGATGATGAGTAATTGCGTGACTTCAGTTTGATTTGATTTTCATATCCCCTTGATTACAGTACTGTGTCTAGTGGTGTTAATGCCCTAGCGGCTTCAGTCGTGGAGGATTACGTCAAAAAGTGGTGGCCTGGCTTACCTGATTCTAAGCTGGCGTTGATATCAAAAGGCATTTCGGCTATCAGTGGTGTCATTGCATTTGGCTTTGTTTTCATTGCGGAGTCCATGGGAAATATTTTCTCTGCCGTAAGCCCCTTTCCCAACATCCATGGAACAACGTTATCATGACTGAGCGTGTGCTGTGTGTGCTTTATTCCAAGCCGAGAGGTTGTTTGCTATCGGCTTAAGAGGGATTTGTTAATCATTCATTTCATGTTTTAGGCAACCTCTTTGTTCGGTATATTTGGTGGGCCGTCATTTGGCACGTTCGTATGTGGAATGATGTTCCCTCAGGCAAATACGCCGGTGAGTATGAAATATTAAAGTGATGAATCACTCAATCAATGGCGCAATGTTTATTAAAAGAAAAACTGTCTTGATTATATGTGTAATTTGCCATTACGATTATGTCATCAAAATCTGCCATCTATTCTATGATTATCAGTTCAAGTTTTCGTTCTGAAAATTTTAGGGAGTGACCATCGGGATGCTTCTCTCCTTTGGCTTTATGACCTTGATCGGGGTTGGGCAGACCGTGTACAGTAATCAAAACAAGTTACCTGTTCAAGCGCTTGCTCTCGGAACGTGTTCCAGGGATAGCCTAACTAAACTTGTAGAAAGTGTAACTCGCAGTGAAAGGTACCCCTGGAAAACAAATCGCGAGGATGATGCAATCACGCAATTGTTCAGTATTTCTCCGCTTTGGTATCCATGCTATGGTACTCGTCTTCCCAAATTACTTTGCCATTGTGTTGTACAATGTTCTCCCAGGTAGTAATACGAGTTTTGTTTTTAGGGATCATACTGGCAATCGTTCTTGGATTCCTATTTAGCGTTATCGCTTCAAAACTAAGTTCGAAAAATTTAAATCCTCCTATGAACACTAAATTGTTTTTGCCCGTTGCTTTGAGTTTCTGGAAATGGGCATTTCCCGGAGAGGTGTATAGATTAATGTATCCCTCTAAGGAAGAACTTGAAAGTATGTGTATGGTATACGTATTCAGCAAAACTTTTGTGTAGTCAGACAAGCCTAAGATTGATATGTATTGATACGATTGATTAATAAGTATCAGATTTAATATTTCCTCTTTAATATTTGATAGGTGACCCGCGGTTTTGGGAAAATTGGACTTCCATAAGTAATAGCACAAACCCACTTGCAATTAACTCCAGTAAGTCGTCATTACCGAATGAGGAATACTTTATGAAAAAGGTATCAGAGACAAACGGTATCTCAAATGATGACGAGAAAGAGAAACGGCGAAAGTCAAAAGAATCTATATGATTCAAAAATTATAGTATTTCACATACTCAGATTATATAATATGACTGTTTTATACTCCTGTTGTTATTTTTAAATAGACATGCAAAGCATTAAATTACGTATAGAGTAAACAATTTATTTCTTGTAAGAGAAGTTTATTTTCTGGATTGACAATTTTATTGTTATAAACGAAACGCGTAATAATCCTTAACGCTATTATCAAGCATCAATAAATATCAATATACCTAAGCCAGAAGCATGGTTTTGTTGTTGTATAGTGGCTCGCATTTAGTTTGTTCATGAAATAGAAAGTTTGACAATGAGTTTAAGAAATAACAGTAACCGTATTGTTATTGTTAGTGAGGTTAAAATGAAAGTCGGCAATGTTAAATTTGACTAATTGCAAGTTTGAACAGAGTTTTGTAACAGTATTATTTTTTTATAAATGGTACTGGAATTTGGAAAATCTTACAAGGGATATCAGGTGGCGGGTAAGCTTGGTTTAGTAATTCGTATGTCGATTCTAGATCAGTTTTTCATGAGGATTGCATTGCCGGTGTCATTTTTCCCAAGTGGAGAGCTCAGAAATTTATACGAACGAATATTGATTT
>JAANSN010006022.1:0-11300 GCA_036850665.1 Dicranocentrus wangi
ATTCACCCGGTATTTGCTTATCAATAGTAACTATTTACTCTTACCATAACCATAATGTATGACATGGAGAGACTTAAATAATCCTTCTGTTAATTCCTAAGCAAGAAGCGACAGCCCATCCGCCGTTTCTACTCCTAAATTACATACATACATACATTTGAAAAAATTATTTGACTTGACCTTTGACCCAGTTGGGTTTGATTGATTTGGTTCAAAATCATTCAGTCGATTGCTTTTGATCTATAGAACCACTGCGCCGAGTTTGAGCCAAATTGGTCAACTGGTCTAGGCGCTAGAGTGGTCACGGACAGACAGACGGACAAACATGAGGAAAGCAATACTAGCTTCAGCTTTGCTTTCAGCTACGTAATAAGCTGGATTGTCTTGCATACCTAGATAGAAAACGGAGCCGACGACGACGATGAGGACGGAGCAGAGGAGGAGGGGCGCTAGTTTGGTATTTTTTTACACAAAATCATTGTAATCCCATCCCGTTTAGGTGCATATCAGCGAGGAGAAGAAGTTTATAAACTAAAACGGGATAATCATTATCATCATCTTATTACTCCCCCTCCCCGTCACCCGTTCTCTACACGTTTTCCCTTGTTCCGGCTACTATATGTATATTCTCCGCAAACAGTGGCATATCCTCCTCCTTCGTCATTTCACATTCCCAACAGCACTCTCCAGTTTTTATTATGCCAGCGAAAAAAAATATACTGCTCTTTGACGGAGAAGGAGAGAGCGAGCTCCTTGAGATGCACACAATTAGCATTAAGCCAGAGTTACACGAGTCGTTAAAAAAGTGAGCAACTCTGGGAGTTGTAGGGAGAGGGGGAGGGAGGGAGAGATCACACTGAACTGAACTGAAAAAAAATCATTTCCCCATCTTCCTCTTGAAAATAGGTGTGAACAGAGACGGCTGGGGCTCTCTGAAAAACGTGTGAGCAAACAACACATTTCTCTCAATAAAGTCGTGTTCGTCGTCGGCGTCGTCGTCCACCTGAACCGTCGCGTTGTGAAAAAAATACTTAAACTGAAGAAATCCACACACGTTGTGCTAATCCTTCCTTCCTTTCTCCTCCCTCTGCTCGCTCCATCTCTGCTGATGTAATAGCTGGACGAACGAAAGAGGTTGGGAGAGAGAGAAAAAATGTTTGCGTTGTTAAAACATTACCCCTTTAACTTCCAAACCAAAGCGTGTGTACCCACCGAACCACCATACAATGTCGCAATCGCAAATCGCAACCAGCCTAATCTTGCCTGCTTCTTCACTTTTGGATACAAAAGAAATGGTTGTTTTCCTCCACAAAAAACATGTTATGCGATTTGAGGAGAAATTTTTGTAAAAGCAAAACATGGATGAGTGTATTTGTGTATGTGTGTGGGGGGCACTAAAAATACTGCACAATTTAGTTTCCCTCCTGGTTTGACATTGTAATAATAATAATAATAATACCGAGAGAGAGTACAAACATCCCATAAAGAAAACCCAACACTAGTTTTTCCCCATATCTATTTCCTCCATCTTGAACACAGAACAAGGCAGCAAGCAGCAGCGACTCGTGGAGTCGTGGAACGGAAAAACTTTCATTTTATCCGGTATTTTTTATTATTATATTAAACGGAGGAGCCCGCTACAACAATCACACAAGTTGCGAATTTGTTGTAGAACAAGAGACGCGCAAAAAAAATATGGAACTTACATGGCCACTATAAAACTTTACTTTTTTTTACCGTTTTTTACCATTCCTGCCGACGAACGAATCATATAGCTTCAACTTTCTTTTCTTCAACACGTCTCTCCATCCACACCCGACCCAAATCAAATCTATACCCAGTTTAGCTAGCACACATGTATTCAAGGGAACATCGAACATAACCCGAAGAAAAATCATAGCGACCGCTGTAAATACGGTGGTGGTGGTAGTGGTGGATGGTTCGTGAAGATTGTATTATTTTTTCATGTTTTATTTCCCCATTGATTGGTTATACGAAAGGAGTATCGGTGTAATAATACCATTTTCTTGATTTTACTCAACACTGTAAAAAAGGATAATAATATTGTGTGTCGCTCTTTAAAAAAAACCCAAAGAGCGAGGCGAGGAGGCGGCGGCGATGGTGTATGTACCTATATATATGCTTCATGCTATATACATATATATAGCAATATATAGCAGAAGTTGAAGTATGATCTTAGTCGGGATCGGGAATTCATATGAATGTCAAGCACATCCACCAAAAAAAAGAAAAACTCTCCGAGTTGCCATGCCAGAGAAGAGCCGACGATGACGCTATATACATATATATACAAATATATGACTCTATCGTGGAGCACTAGACCACGATTTTTTTTCTTCCTCTCTCTCTCTCTCTCTCTCCCGGTTTTGTAGTAGTAGTAACAAGGATAGTAAATTCGCTGACTCAACTTCACTCTCTGCACTCGTCGCTCGTATACTAATTCATGATCCAATTAAAGCCATTTTATTATTTTTTTTCGTCACCCGCACTCCCAACAAGAGAGAAAAGCCATCAACTTTTATTATTCCGTTGGCTGCCGTTTTATGCCTTCCCCAGCCTTTCCTGGACTGAACGGTGGTACTCACAGGACATTTTGAGAAATGCGAAATGCGGGTAGCAGCAGCAGAAGAAGAACAGAATTGCAGAGAGAACAAGAACATTTCCGTCTACACTACTACGGCAGGGGTAAAAGACGAAAAAAAAATGTTGAGGGGAAGCTTATATATATTTTTTTTCTCGTTGTTGTAATATATTCATTGACTGGGGAAAAAAAGTTGTGTATTTTTTTTAAAGATGGAGAGGAGACTTGAAGCATGAAGCTGTTCCACAAACAATGCTCTCGTAAAAGAAGAAAGAAAAAGGGAAGGACTAGTTGTTATTTAAACTTTTAGTATCAAGGTTTTCCTCTGTCGTCGTGTCGTGTTTCGTATTACTGGAGAACTGTTTTGGTGGAGCTCTGCTTGCTGGAAGGGGATGACGTCAGCAACAACAATATTATACACGATGATGACGGTTATTTTATTGCAAGCAGCTTTGATTCCCTTCTTGCTGTTGATGATCCGGTGGGACGAGAGAGAGAGAGAGAGAGAGAGAGAGAGGAAGTTGAAATTTTCGCAATTTATTTTCATCAGGTTGGATGGAGAGTGGTGGTGGCGGTGGTAGTGGAGGAGTAAATAGGAGAAAAGGGGACCCTCGACAATGGACTTCCGCCCATGCCTGTCCCACTTTTAATTTGACAATTAACTCTGAACAGTGAGGAAATTATTGCTTATTTCCTATGAAATAATTGAGCCCTTTTGTTTCTGTTTAACGAGTGGTTGGGTTGGCTGCTGATGATGAGGTGATCTGTTGTGTGTTGTTGTCAAGAGTCAAAAAAGTCTGTCATAATCATGTTATGGATGACAATTTGGGTTGGTGGTGTTTTGTGAGAGAGGGTTCCTCTCTCTCTCGTTTATTTTTCTACCATGTTCTACTTTATGGAGCTTTTCAGCTCGGGCCCACCACCAGGCTCCAATAATAATGCCACCAGCCATCAAAGAACAATTTTTAGTACAAGTATAATTAGCCAAGGGCTATTGTCTCAGTTGATTGTTTGTTACCTTTGATCATGCCCACCGTTAATTTTTCCCTGTGAAATTACTTCTTGTGTGCCCGTTTTACGTCATTTCCGGGTCGTAAAAAGTGGAGCTTGTTGAGAGAGAGAGAGAAAGGAGAGGCTCAGTTGCTGGCGGGAGTGGAATGACATGAAGTGAACACGACCAGAAGCTATAATATAGTTTGATACGGTGATGGGGAATAAAATTGATGAAGGTTTTAACGTGTATGTTGCCTGCCTAACCTGCCTGCCTGCCTGCCAGCTAGCCAGTCTTTCCTTCTTCTCTCCCTCGGTCCTACTTTTGTGCAGTTTTGGAGAGGGAGAGCCCGTCCAAAAAAAATCTCATTTCAGCTGTGGGTGTTTCATTTTATACCTGAGCCTTGAAAAGGTGACAGCAAATAGATTTCCCATTAAAACTTCAGCTAGCCCACCTGACAAGCTGCTAACCCACTTAAGCTGGGGAATGAATGTATATTACGCCGCCGATGGTGACTGCTGCCCAGAGTTGACTTGCCACTCCTCATGAATGCCATAGATCATGATGCATAAAGATTTACCTCGGCCCCACAACCACCACCACCGACCCCACTTCAACCCGAGTTTACGCTCTGCTGAGCCCAATGAAATGGGATGTCGTTGGACCCCAAAACTGTATTTCTCGAAACGAAGAGAGAGAGAAGAAAAAAAGCATTTCCTGGAAAGTAGTACTTTCTGCGGAGTGGTTTGGAAAGTGGGATTTAACCTGGGTGTGATGAGAAAACCGAGCCGTATCACTATACTATTGCTTAACCAGTATCGCTACTCTAAATAACACGAGCGATCAACAAAGTTCCCTGAAGAAGAAGAAGATAATTAAAGTTAGTATATAACATTTGTCTGGCGGAGGAGTCGGAGTCACGCTGTCGTGCTCTGATGGAGTCAAATTCCTCGTCTCTTGAAATTCGCAAAGCTTAAGAGTCGGTTCAGTCAAATCAACCATGGCTTACAATAAGCTTCGCGACAGAGTGAGTCGAGAGAAACGACAAACTATGTGGATTATGTAGTACTTGTAGAAAATTAGAAAAACTTCAAGGACTCCAAGTCAAAACTCATTTAGATTCCAGAATCCTGTGCTCCTCTCCTCTCGATCTCCACCATACCTTTCCCAAAATGTTTATTACGAATTGGAACAAGAAGGCTATATAAGTACAAGTAAAGGATTTTATAGTCGTCGTGTCAACAGCAAAACCAATATTATGCAATACTTACACTTTTTTTTACACTTTTAATCCTCACCAGAAAATCAATTACCTTCAGCTTCAATAATCGATCCGTAATATTCATACAAACAGTCCACCCCGTAGCATACATTTTTTTCGTAACTATAATTAGC
The DNA here is from genome assembly GCA_036850665.1 of Dicranocentrus wangi. Taxonomy (NCBI): domain Eukaryota; kingdom Metazoa; phylum Arthropoda; class Collembola; order Entomobryomorpha; family Entomobryidae; genus Dicranocentrus; species Dicranocentrus wangi. The sequence goes on from JAANSN010006022.1 coordinate 4,989, forward strand.
ATATTTTTTTCAAAGCAATTTGCGGTTTGGTTTATTACACGCTTTAAACACGGTGGCGGTGCGGTGGTAGTCTCTCCATGTACGCAGCAGATCCGAAGAGCATACCGCTATTAGTTTCTTCTTCTTCTTCTTCGTCTGACAATTGACAATAAATGCAAATAAGCATGAGGAGCATGTGAATCTCAATTACTTGCAAGCCCCTTATATTCTCCGGACTACTACACGGCGATACACAGCGGCGGCGGCGAGTTCGCTCTCTGTCTCGAGCTTTTTTCCCCCGTTCCTCCAACCTTAACCTTATCATTACTACAACTACTTTTGGAATAATAATTTTTTTTGTTGATCTCCTTTTCTCCGCTATCTAAACTACTCCCGGCGTTTAGTCTCCCTGCTCCTCTCCCAATTTATGTGCGGGGGACCTTGTTGGAGTGAAAATTGTGTGCAATCAGCATGGGTTCACAAAGGAGCGAATAGAGGATTTATGGGGTATTATATGAGCATGGCTCGTTGCCAAAACAGCCCTACAAACACTCTCTTCTTCACCAAGCAGTCTTCTGTCACCCCGGTATGGGGCTGGAGCTGGAGTACACTGAAGCAAACTATTAAAATGCAACCTTTTCCCATTCAACAAGGGCGCAGCAGTTTTAGAGTTTGGCGAGACCAATCGGCAATCCCGTCTCCCCACTAGAGAGACGATTTTCATCTCTCTCTCTCTCTCTCTTTCGCTCACTTTTTCCTCCCTCTCTCCTTTTTGCCGAGAGAGAGAGAGAGAAAGGATGTATGACGAGTTGCTGAACATGAGGTTTCCTCCTTTCTCCCCGTCAATCCCATGAGTTGAATATTTCGTTGGCGTGTGAGACCATCCTCTCGTCGTTCGGGGAATATAAGTAGTACGGAGGCAAAAGGAACGTGAAAGAACCTCGCGCCGCATTTTTTCCTTTCCCTTCTATTACTTACATTTCGGATTATGGCGAATCCCTTCAAAAGATCCATATATCGCTGGAGGAAGAGAGACTTTTTTACATGAAAGGACCAGCAAGCAGAGAGGGTTTTCTTCCTCGTCTTTTCCCAGCAAGACAGGAATTTCCAGAGTATTTCAAAAAGCCGAGCACTTGATTGTATGATCAAGTAGGGCTTAAGGGGGAAAAAGTCGAAAAATCTACAATCACCGATGGCTTTAAGCTTTTTTCTACTTTTTTTCTTTCTCTTCCTGCTGATCAAAATCTCACTGAAAAAAGGGATCCATCCATCGCGCACGGCTCTGGTGGAGGAGCTACTAGCTCCAGCTCGACAAAAACAATTATGGAAAATGGGTAGTGAAATGAGTTTTTTAAAGGCGAATTCAAAACATTTGGTTTTTGTGTGTACTAACAGGGATTGTTTTTTTCCAAGTTTAAAATGGAGCAAGCTGGAAAATAATAAAAGCCTGGAAGGAAGGAAGTGGAGTAGTAGTACTACCACCGCACCGCCGTGATTTATAATTCAAGTTGTACTACAAAGGTGTAGTCGTAATAGTAGTAGCATGCATGCCTTTAGTTCCCCTCTTAAATTTTATTCTTATCATCTTCATCCTCTCCCACAACGACGACGACTACGACGACGAGTTGGAGTCGAGCGGACCTGGATATCTGATCAGGGAAGTCGTATATATTCCACAAAAAAAAGTTGCTCTTGTTCCATGAAACAAGTCAGTTGTCCATGTCTGAAGCCGCCGCTTTGCTAATGAAGGTATTTTTTCTCTCTAGTATTTCCACCAGCAGCAACTCGCTAATATATTATCTTGGACAGAGTATATCACTCTGACGACTTTCTTGTCCTCGCGGTGGTTGGCTTGCCTATATACAGATATTATATAATGCTGCTGGACTACTTACTTATATAATATGGGTTTTATAGCCCCCTCTTCCCAACCTTGCCCCTTTTTCTTTTTCAGTTTATCTTCTCAGCAGTCGCCATTGTGAGCCAGATGACGTGTGATAATGAATAAAGTGTGTGTGTTATGGTCGTGATATGAAATCCGGTTGGTTCGAGGCGTCCATATTTTACGTAAATTTATTATTTTTTTCTTTCTCTTTGCGTTTTCCAAGTCAAAATGTTGAGAATGTCTCCGGTTGTGGTGCCAGTTGGGCTTGGTCTTGGTGCTGGACTCAATGTGCTGTGAGTGAGTGAACATTTTGTGACATTTCGGCTCATGGCCTCCTCCCACGATTTATTATTTTGTTATGAATTCTAAAAGAGGGGGGATAATAGTGTAGCGAAGCGAAGCGAGGCTCGGTTTGGTTGGGTCAATACAATGCGGACATTTGAGTTTGATGGAGGGTGCCCAAACCATGGTAATTTATGGAATATATTATTTAGTTGAAGATGGGTTGCTTCTGGTTTGGTTCAAGTGGGGATGATGATGATGAATCTGTAAGATCTGATGACGATATAATAATGGTGTAATATAATATTATTCTAATGGCTTCGTACGGCAGAAAATCATATGCAAAATTTGACTTTTCATTACCCAGCTGCACCACCAACACCAACCAAATTCAAAGGTTAACATAACAAATATTCCAAAAAAAGACCTGTCTGTGATACTGTGCTTTTATTTATGAGAAACTTTTAGTTTTTTTAGACGCATCCTCTTCCAAAAACCACAATAGAAAATGTACTTTTGTACTTGAAATCTCATGGTGATTCTTGCAGATATTTTTCACTGGTTGCCATAACACATGCTCATTTCATCTCAACCATATTATTATTATTTATATACATGCACCGACCGACCCTGGGCGGCTAACGGTGCCAGTGTCATCCACGCTTGATTTGATCCACCACAATGCATGCACAATATCATTTTCATAATCACTTCACAAAGAAGAAAGAAGCCACAAAGAAAAAATGTGTGTCTTCAGAGAAAGCCCCTCTTTCTTGCTCTCCTTCCGCATCTCTGCCTGCCTGCTTGCCTGCCTCCCCAAGTCACTCTGCCTTTCAAAGGGAACCGTCAACCGGAAAGAGTGTTAAACAAATGCCATGATGGAATCCAATAAGTTTGTATCCTTTATGCTGTCAATCAAATCAGCCCACAACAAGGCCAAAAATGTTTGCAACCCATTGGATATATTATTATATATTACTTTTTCCTCCTTGTATCTCTCTAACTCTTCCGGCAGACAATTCCGGATTCCCCTCCGCTCACTCCAATACATACTCCACTCCACTAGCAAGTCCTCGCCTCAATCCTATCTCTCAAGAAGGAGAGGAGAAAGGAAAGGAATAGCTTCGCATTATGAAAAAAAACGTTGTTTGCAGGAAAGGAAAGGAGGATCCTCTAATAGCGGTGTACTTTTTTTTCTGCCGATCACACAAACTGATCCGAACAAACGAAGGGAAAAAAAAGAAAAGAGGCAACCATGTGGGAAAACATATATACCTATATATATATATATATATATATATATAAACTGGTCGTCGGTTTTAATAATGTGTACATTCATTTCACCTCTGAACAAATTATTGTCATGTTTTGTGTTGCGTATGCATGACGCGAAATGTTCGTTTGCCAACCTACAACCTACGCCAACGGTTTACCCGAATAAAAATGTCTATCTATAATAATATATCCTCTCTCTCTCAGACANTAAACTGCTGATCCTCCTTTCCTAACGCGCTCAACCGCTCACACACACATACACAAACACAAACAGCAGGAGAAAAAACCCATGTTTCTCCCCTCCACAACTACTCCAGTAAATAGGGAACACGGGAGGAGAGGAAAACGGAGGGGGAAGCTTTGGAGAAATATTAAAAATCGTGACTGGAGTCGAAATTAAGTTGACTAAGGCTGGACTTAGACAGCTAATCTAAGCTCCCGTGGGATTTTTTTGATGCGCTGAGACGACGACGACGACGACGACGAGGAGAAGCATCTTGGTAGATCTTAATTAAAACAGGGAACACAACTCATCATGATCCCCCTCAACACCCAACTGACCTGCTCGATTATCCTTACTTGCTCCATATTTTGAGCTCTTTCCTCACAAAAAAAATAGAGAAAATCCTTTCTGGGCTCTTAGAAAGTCTCTGAGATTTAGCTACAAAAAAGCTTTGTGTGTAAACTTGCTTTTTTTTCTCTCCGGTTTTTAAGTTGTAATAGCGTGTTGTTTGTTTGTGTATTGTTAGAGATGGGAGCTGGGAACGGGAGGGTGGGAGGGAGGGAAGGGAACCCAGACGACAAATTTTCTAATTTATGAATGAAACATCATGAATGCAAACATTGTCGTTCCAACAAGAAGAAAAGAAGAAGGAGAAGGAGAAGAAGAAGAAAAATACACGAGTAAACACTTGGCAAGATGTCACGCAACACTTAAGTACGCCATGTACTTGGTTTAACGCAAAGTGGAGCGTGGCCTCACCATGTCACCAAGTCGAGTGGCAGCTGTGAGCTATCAGAAGATTATATTATGCGATGTTTATCGTGCCAGCTACTTTTCATAAAAGGGTTACGCCTTGTTTATTGAATACTCGAATTAAGTGGTGGTGGTGGTGGGATTGCGTTGTTACAGATATTATAATATGCATTCTCCCGAACGAATTGTTGGAACTTGCTTCTTTCTCGTTCATATTTTACAACCTTGTTCTCTCTCTCTCTCTCTCCCACTCACTATATCTCGTTTCCATCCCGGTCGGGAACATTTTTCAATTAAAAAGTTTGTTGCCAAGCGGCTCATAAAATGGTAGGTGGAAGCTGCGCCAATTGTCAGTTTTGACGGATCTTTTAAGACACAGTGGTCGTTTGGGAATTGCTAGTAGGCCGTCCTCTCTCGCCTCTCTCGCCTTGATAAGAAGAATTGTAGTCAATTTATTTAAGGCTCTTTTTGTTCCTCCTTCCATTTTCCTCTGCTCGACAATAAGTTACAGTTAATGGCTTTATGTGTTGAGTATATAGCTAACCGTTGTCTTGTATATATTTTTTTTACATGATTTGGGTGTGTTGCTACTACTACTACACAAACCATACTACCAGCGATACTTTCAAGATAATCACAAGAGCCACCCACCACCACCACCATCCTTGAGAAGAGCCAACAATGCAAATTGTAAAGCCATCTTGAAGATCTCTCTCTAGATTGTACATAAAGTAGACACTTGCATGCATATTGTATGATCATCCATCACCAACCAGAATCGTATTACCCAAAAACAGCCCCCAGCCGCCCTGTAGCATCATCATCATCATCATCACACAAAGATAATACAAGAGCAACGATACGAGGACGAGGAGGAGCGGGCAGCGTTTTTCACTCCGTTTTTACGTTTTCCAAGGAAGCCTTATATTCCTCCTCCGTTCCTTACGATCAAGTATAATTTCTCTTTTCAGCAACAGCAAAAAAGAAAAAAAACTAAAGAAACTAAATTTTTTTTATTACAGGCAAGAGTTGCCAAGAACGGAAGGTCAAGGGGAAGGAAAGACATTGCTGGCTAGTATTATATTCTAGTAGTAGTAGTAATAGTACATGGTCGTTTTGGAGAAGGATCCTGTGCTAATGTTGTTTTAGTAAAAGTGCTACATTACATAATATATTAGGGGTGGCAGTGCTCTTTTACAACATGAAAAACATGACATGCTATACTTACCGTCCTTAATGGCATCTCTCTTCCTCTTCCCACTAGAATTTCCACAGCTCATGAGATACAATGGGCGGATAATGCAAGGAAAACCAAACGGTTTTTTTTTTGCAACAGCGAAAAAAGGAAGAAAGGCAGATGAAGAAGAAGAGGAAAAAAAGGGAAAAAAGAAAGCAAGGCCATGCCATGCCATGCCTCGCCACCACCACCATCACATCACCACCGCTACGGCTACACGGCTACTACTTACGCAACGGAACATTATGCCTGACAATATGGGTGTAGAGGAGGATTCGAGAGGACGACGACGGCGGAGCGATATTATTATTATTATGGTGAATCCAATCTGGATATACATAGGTTCCGCCGGCGTAGGCAACCTGGGGAAAAGGGAAAAAAAGCAAGTTTCTCCTCTACAAGGAAAAAAACGCCTAGTCAGCTTTATGCTTTCGATTTGGGGTCTCGCAGTGGGGATTCCGGGTCCACGAGGAAACTTTTTGGTGTAATAGCAAAGTTGCTCAAAAAGCATGTCATTATATTATACAAGAAAAAAAAGTGTTCAATTTAAACTTTCCTTGTTGACATTTCTTGAGCTTGAGTGAGTTTTCCGTGTGTGCCTATGCCTACGGACGCACACACACACTGGCGACACACAATGCACGCCTGATTTACCCCCCCCCACCCTCCGCCTCCCTT
>JAANSN010006023.1:0-11298 GCA_036850665.1 Dicranocentrus wangi
ATTTTCAAAAGTATTTATTCTCCCAGAAAGACCAGTAGGCAGCGTAAATTAGCTATGGGTGTGTACTATTTGACCGGAAGTAGGATATAGTAGCTAGATGTGAACTATTTGGTCCGGGCTAGGGTATCTTAGCCATGTCTGCGTTACTTAAAGCTTACTAAACTGCATGTTGGGCCAACTTATGCGTGCATTGCCACTAAAAAGAGACCGCTGGCGGCACTTGTTTGTATTGAAAAAATATTATGTTTAAAATTAGGGGTTGGAAATTAACGGGTCTAATTAATTTATAAGTACCGAGCTCCTTGTGGAAAGTTCTGGGGTGCGTGATAGCTTCATGGGCAAACTTAATACTGTATTCATCCAAATTCGCAATCTCCTGCAGGATATCATACGACGATATAACGACTACAGAAAAACTCCCAGCTTCCACACTGAAGTAATCTCCAAACTGTTTTTGCATCTTGTGAAGCATCTCCCAATGGCTTACGCTAAACGGATTTAGCAGAAATTTTGGGTTGGAAAACATGAGAGACGGAACCACTCCTAGGCCAAAGGGTGAGTTAAATGGTCCTAATAAACAAACAAAATATGCTTGATGCTTTGCTAACAAAATTATATTTGGAAATAGATAGTTGAGTTTTTTTTTATAGATTTCTTACCTGGTGGAAGTTTTCTTGTGGAAAACTGTATGGAATATACGTAGTACGTAAATATAACCAAAAACACTGCTAAAAAATAAATTAGAAACTCCATTGTGAACTTGGTGATTGATTCGCGAAATACAAGGTTAGGTTCAACCCTGCCCTGTCGTATATACAGGAATCCTATTATACGAATGGATTAAAATGAAATGATGCAGCCAGGGTGGAATTTCAATTTCTTAGTAAAGATAAAGCGGATAGACGAAAAGTTTGATAAGGCAAGCATCAAACTTGCGACTAAGGAAAGCCCTAATTACAGCACATAATTAACCGGAGGCTCAGTATAGTGCAAAATCAGTTAGGTAATACAGCACTAACAACCGCACTGCATCAACATCATACCTAAATTACATTAATGATAGAAGATTTTTTATGCTAGCTACAAAAATACCAAGAATCCTGTGAAGTTCATATTCATGGCTAAAAACTGGCAAATATTTTTTGCTTAAGTACCTTTTGTAGCCCTCCTATCTCTCCTCCGCATTCTTACAGGTTCCTTCCTGGCTCACTTTTTATTTTCAATTCTACGTTGGAAATACACTAAAGAAATACCACCATGCATACGTCGTGGCTCGTGGCCTTTGAGTTGCGTCGTTTTTATATATATTCTGTTGGTTTGTTAGTTAGTGTAGATTAGGTTTTTACTTCTTTAATTTACTTTCAGAGGGATTTTGTATTGGTGTGATTGTAAATTTTCCCATGCTGATTGGGCACCTTCATTATTTCATTGTCGTTTCCCCCAACTAATCAACTTGTTTGCACTTGCTGATTGCTTAGCATGAATTGTGATTTGTGATGTGTGTATGACGTGTGTAATTCATATGTCGTACTAAAACCAACAGCATGCGTCTTGCTCTTCATAAGGGATTTTCATTCCGTAAAACTGCGAGTACGATGGAGGTACCGTATGCCGCAATTGCCGCATTTTCATAAAATCTTGAAATAGGTAGCTTTCTTGTAGTTATATTTTGAGAGAATGAACAGAAATTATAAGCATTTTGCGTTGGATAAGCGGATCCCTTGCCTCACAAATTATTTAACCTTTTTCCTTATATTTAAACTACCTATGGGTCTACATATCTAACGTAAGCATAATCTTGTATCTAATACCTGGCGGCTGGATGTAATTCTCACGCATGCCATCAATTAGTATACTTTTTAATTGTAATATACGCCATATTTTCCATTTAATTAACAGTGTCCATTGAATCGAAAGAACCAACACATGTATACACACCGAACTAGCTTGAAAAAGGTAAGATTAACCGAAAATTACAATACGCTATGCGGTTCACACCCTGAACTACGCGAGTTTTGGAACTTAATAACTTTCTTCAATTTCTTTATTTCAAATTTTCAAATAATACGTATGACTGTAAGAACAGTGTACAACACGATTAAATGTTTATATAAAACAACACGACACTAGCTTTTAAATACATCTTTACAATTCCCCACCATGAATTGTGGACATGTGTACTATTTACTATTTTATAGTGTAGACACACTGAATTTTAGCATATTTCTTAAGTCTACTGTAGTATTGAACTAGTATAATATTAGTGTAGGTAACTCCACAATAACCTACAGTACTATAGCACGATAAACTTCAATGGTTATTACGCACGACTAGGTAAAAATCTCCAACCACCATCCGGCTGACTTTTATGTCAAATAAATGCCACTCATTCATTCAGTTCCAAATTCCAAAGACTTCGAATTTCTGCCCACTCCTTGCCCTTCAGCTTTAGATCTTTCAGCACATTTGGTATAAAGAGCGTAGGAAGTTTGCAAAGACCTTCCATTACCAACTCACTATTGTCGTACAAGAGTTGAATTGTCTGCTTATATGCAATATTATTACAAAATGATGTATCATCAGTCAACTGGAATTGTTCACGTTGATCGGGCGTCATTATCTCCATGTATCGCTCTATACGCTGTAGCATTTCAATAGTACTACTGTTGCGGTCAATCATTCTATCAATCTACGAAAGATAAGTTGCTAATTGTATTTAAATACACATGTTTCAAACGAATCTAATTGTCCAAACGAACGAGAGAACTTACTTGAAATCTTGCATCTTCACAGCATTGTAAATGTTCTTCATGCTCCGATTTCATGCTCAGTTTGAAGTTGGGATACGTGACGCTGACGGAATAATAATCATTGTTCAAAACTTCGTCACAGAGTCGAGTTCTACCACTGCATTTTGCGAATCGAGCTGGATTTGAATCTGAATATTTTTTATACGAAGGCTTGTCTCTTATTTTCTTCTCCATTCTCTTTTTGCCTATTTCATGCTCGATACCTGCAATTGTCATAAGTGGATAAATGGTACATTTAGTAGGCACTCATTATTAAACGACAACTTCCCTTTCTTAACCAAATAGAAGCATATCATTATCATTGTACCCTCGTTAGGTTCGCCTATCCCATTTGTAATGGATTCTGGTTCTTTTCCATTTCCGGCTTTGTATTCCACTTCGCCAAGAAGCTCTGATAAAGCTTTCAGGGTGACTGACCTTCCTTCGAAGATTTGATTCAAACTGCTAAGCAATGCATGTTTCCATTTTTTGCCATTAATAAGGTGACGTAATAAATCAAGTAATTGCCTTTCCAAGGTATCGTCATCGCCGTTGAATTCCTAAAACACAATAATGAAATCATTCAAAATCCGTATGCGCACACGATCTAGTTCCTCATTAAACATTTTGCCACGATAGTGGGGCTAAATGCGTAGATAGTGATTATGATTGAGTCATTCCATATCAGAGTATTCAGAATGTTAGCAACAAAATTGTGTGTTGTTACAATTTCTACCCAATTAATTTTGCAACTGCTTAAAAGTTTTCATTTGTTATGGAATGGAAGACACTGACCAACTAATAAGATCTTTACTCAACATCTTTTTATAATGTAGTAAAACTGTGTTAGAAAACATTCAATCATCTTAGTAAACGTCAAACACGACAAGATTTGTAGACACAGCTTACGTACGCAGTTTAAAGATTCCATACGCATTTCCGTAGAACGCCTACACTGTAGCATGAATTCTTTAGCTCTTTTAACAGTTCCGGGGGAGTTGATGTAGGATGTCGTTTTTGATTTAAAATAAGTGCTTGTTGACTTGGATGAATTCGTGGGCATTGATTCCACAGCTTCGGAAGCCCCTTCTGCTGAAGGAGCTTGCTCGCTTGTGTGGCAATTTTTCTGTATCCCAATAACAAAAACTGTCTCACTCAACATTTGACATATTTCTGAATACACTGAATATAGAAATGTGCTAACCAAGTTATTTGTTCCATACAGACCAATCTTTATCCTATCGAAGTCGAAGTATGACCCAATATCATCCAATAAATCCGGGTCATTCCAAAGAATCTGCATTACATCCCTGTATGTTCTCGCTTCCTCAAATGCCACCATGTAGCTTCTGAAACTAGGATTCTGCACCTTATTTTTCGCCAATTGTTTTGAAACAGCATCAAACCTACAAATAACCCTGACGAAGTCGTGGTACACGTGCGGCTCCTCGCAACATCGATTCTAGTAAAAGGTGAAGAGATAGATATTTATATAACGAACGTGCTGCTCAAAGTAACACTTTTCTTGTCTCACTAAACTATCGAAACTTTCAACAACTTACTTTCATGTTCAGCAGTATACGGTTTGCAGTTGCAGGATCGTACATGTCACCTTCGGTGTCATTTGTATTAGCTGTTATAGGACTACCGGATGATGGAATTGTATCCGCTTCCGTTTCGGTTGTTGGAATCCAACTAATCCAAGGTTCAATTCCGCCGTTTGATGCTGATGGAGGTATTAATACGGTAACCTCTGAAGAGTTTCTAAATTAATTTCCAATTTCCAACCAGAGAATCAATGAGTTCATCAAGAAGCAGTAATCTAGAAATCAGTACACTATTAAATTCCTAGCATAACCGGACACTTACCCTCCTGACATGACTTCCGATCCTGATGAAGATGGTGGCAATGCCACTGGCACTGCCGCTACTGCCGCAGGTGTTATATCATTTACATTGCTCGTCATAATGATTGGCATTGGCACATGATGATGATGATGAGCACGGGTGGAAGTGGAAGTTGTGTTCACTGGACGAAAGCGATATTCTTTCGGAATAAAGTTTTTCATGAACCCGTCCATCAGATCTGCATACTTATCGACAAAAACTTCATTCCCCATACTGGTAATCACGTTAGGTACCACCAGGGCATCAGTATGACTGTAAGAGCAATAATATAATACATGTAACTCAAAGGTTCTTCGTCTACGTGAGTGGAAAGAATGGACAAACAAACATAACTACCAATTTAACAGACTTACCATGTCGTTTTATTTTTCATGTACTCCAAGTATTCCTTCAAGATGCTCCTAAAACGTTCGAGGTTTTTATCTGGTAAGTTTTTGGCTACCTCATCATAATACTTCTTTGCACCTTCATGACTGTTTACCAACTGGTCTTCTTCTGGCGTAGCTGCGCGTTCCATTACTTCCACTTGTCGTGCACACGGTATCCCACCACCCTGAAAATAAAAATACAGGAAATATTAGGGTCATTTTTTATCAAATTTGGTATCTGAAGTTTGCATGACATGTATATTATGTGTGTAAGTTTCTCGGTAATTATTTATAATCTTTCGTCTTCGTAATGATTTCCTAGTACCCAAGTAGTTTCCAAAAGACTTTCTCCAGCTTCTCGCCTGTGGACATGGACAGGTGGAGGTGGTGAGGACGAGGTACGAAGTTTCTTTCCCGGAGGACGACCCAGACGACGCGGTGGCAGGTCACTCGCGGTGGCTTTCCTCTTTGCCGAGTTCTCCACATTTTCAAAATTCATTGTTGCAGAATTATCTTAATTTCTTTGGTCTGTCTACCACGCTGAATGAGTTCTCTCCTTTCACTCTTCAGTAGATATATAGGCCGAAAACTAATGTTGAAACCACAAAAGACTCAAACAAAACTCAATTAAAATTAACGAGGAAATTAATTATTAATTTGTTAAAATCGCTACTTTCTTTGTCTCGTTTGATAAAACAATGCTGTGTAGACTGACAAAAAGTTTGCAAAAAAAGATATTTTTAATTTCCTCCAAACTACTTCCAACTTATTTCCAACGGTGTAATTTCCCTTTTTTTTGAAATACTACGCAGAACAGAAAACGGCTCTTCGCTGTTGTACCTAAAAAAGAGAGAAAGAATAGTTGAAAATGTAAAATAATAATAAAGTTCATTGGTATTTTAACCTACATACGCACGTCGCGTCGTTGTTGGCGAGTGTGATTCGATTGGCTTAAAACATCGTAATTTAAATTTCCCTCCTCGGCAGGATTTGAAACTTTCTCCGATTCGCACGAGGGCCATGACCTCCTCCGCCACCACTTCCATTCCAACTCCGCTCACGCTGCTCTCTGCGTGCGTAGCGTAGTTCATGTGCAGTGTGCACTGTGCACTATGCTATGCACTGTGCAGTGATGCAGTGATGCAGTGCATAGCATAATATATTTTCCATAAGCAAAAAAACTTGACCTACTGCAAAATTAAATTTTGTGTAGCATCTCTCCTCTCTGTTCAGTTTTCGGTCAGTTACACTTGGATATGAAGGGCAAGACAAACGGTTTTTTTAAAGCAAAAGCGAGAGGACAAATTACGTCACGCACGCCATATATCAGCAAATTTATGTTTTATGCAACTCGTTAGAAAACAACGGTGGGGCGGGGGACGAGGCAGCAATTTGCATCCCATCCAAAACTTTGCAATTACCTAATTATGCATATATATGCTAAAGTAATTTGTGCGCTGGGAGCTGGCGCATGGGTTATTTATATGCATGCTTGATGCATATTTTTAACTAATAACAAAAATATGGACCGCAGTTAATGATTGATTGTGATGATTGATGAATTAATTAATTGAGACGCATTTATAAACTGTGACTGAACACTGTCATTCATGGTAGCGTATAATTTGATTTTATAGAGTATTTAGTATTTAATACGATGTCTACTAAACATATCATATGTATATATATTTTAATTCTCATCTGTTTTGATTCGACAATGTTGTAATATGTACTATATTTACAATTTACAAATTAGAAAAGGTTTACGTGTACACTGTTGTATGTATAGGAAATATATAGTTGTGTTTCTTGGAAATGCGAAAGGAATGATGATTTAAAAGTATAAAAAAGTTTATAATTGCAAGGCGAAAAATCAGACAATACAATATATTATTATATATAGCATATAGCACGACTACGGCATATGGTCATAGTACTAATAGTCCAAATCTAAGGCTTGCGATGCAAAGCGTAGATTGTAGATGTCTAGGTCAAGAAGGTTGATCGTTGATCTGGATTTGTTTGCAGTCGAATTTTGAAGAACCTTGATTTTCTGTACGACACCCACTATAGAGTACTCACTACAACCATTCGAAGGAATTTTCTAAATATTTCATCTGCCACAGATCAATTCATTATCATCAAACTGAATGAATCCAGTCCAGAGCAAACTTGAATATTGCACGTTTTATAACAAACTTAATTAAGTTTACTAGGGGAGTCTTTTCCTTTTCCAAACATATTCTTCCGAGTATTGTTTCGTATCACAACAGGCCTACGACTAACATTAAGAAATTAAGTAAAAGGAAATGCCAAAAAAAAACTACTTTTATGGTGGCAAAGAATGTTGGAGGAACGACGATAGAAGGGCACTACACAATGTTATAATAGCCATCTAAAATCAGCATTTGTTACATGTATCTGTATCGTCCTTTCAGTTTCAGTGCAGTGTTTGTTTATCATCATGTCAATTTTGTCGTTCGCCGGTAAATATCGAACTCATCTAAAAAGTCTAGACATTTAGCTTCACCACAGCGTAACAATTAACTAGGGCACGGAATAGAAAAATTAACGATGATGATGATGCGAAAGTGAAATGAATCGTACAGCGAAGCGAAATATCAAACTTGAAGAGAGTGGACTACGTGGTTATTTCTAGTTTCCACTTCCAGTCTTAGTTCCCCAAACTTCTTCTCAAGTTGTGATTTAAATGACTGTAGTTTTTGATATTTAATCCACTCTGGCTCCTACAATTTAAAAAATTATAACTGTTAGTTGTTGTACCCATTATACACGCTCAGACTCTACTTTCTTATGAGAACGAAGGTATTGACGTATGTGAATTTTGATCTCAATTACCTGGGATCTCATCCGGGGATTCCATCTACAGTAATAACCCTTCCAAATCTTTAAGTGTCTAATGGCAGGTGATGGTAGCAAAACACGATTAGCACCGGACTCCTCGGAATAAAAAGGATTTAAATACAAGTCACGTCTTGAGTTTATCATTGCCCAAAGGGATACTGTCTTCTTCTTGACTTCATTTGTAGCCCTTTCTTTCTCAGTGTTAAACAGAAATGTCCCAAACCGACACGAATATAAGTGTTCCAGAATGGTTACCAAAAAATATTCGTTGAACTCGAAGGCATATGGGAACTGTAACGTGACTTGGTAAACACAGTCAACCCATTGAAGAAATACGGGGGACCTGTCGGGATCCGAGTGTCTATCATCCCCATGGCCAATGCGCTAAAAATTCATTCGAAATTCATACATGAACCACCTCTACAACTACCTCATATTCCAAGACAATGAATTAGTAGAATATAAAACTTACATGCTGGAATTTGTGACCAAAGCTCAGCCATTCTTTCTCTACGAGAACTTCGAAACCTTTCAAAGTTCGATAGTATGGATCCAACAAAAGCATGGATAGTCCAGTCAGCTAAATCAGAATTCCAGAAAACAAAACTCTCTGTTTGGTAAACAAATAAATGTGCTGATTATGTCTGCTGTTGTGAGCAATAATAGAAAGTTCTAACCTGTGCAGTTCTGTCCCAGCCATCTGAACAATGAACCAATACTGATGTTTTGTTGTTCTCAACTTTATCAACTATTCGTACCGCTCCTGATATGATGCACTTCAGGTGCTCCAGCCATTTTGTAGCCTCTATAGCCGATAACCACTTGTTATCGTCAATATTTGGATAACACTCCTCTAGTAAATTCATTCATAATTAGTTCGCTTGCTGTATTCCCCCGTTTCCAAAAACAAATTAGTTATATTATTACCTTTAAGTTTTCTATAAGATTCTCGCATCACATGTATATTGTGTATATCAAGAAAAATCAACTCTATATTTTGATAAATATCCTCTGACTCATATCCGCCACCCTTGGCTTTATTCGCTACGGCATTGGCACTGTTTTTAAATGAAAATTATTATATTAGTGCTCAGTTCACTCTTAAAAGCATCATTCGCCATTCGGTTTATATCTATTAACTTACTTTGGTCTAGCATCCATTACATAAAGCTTGTGCGAAGTAGCATTTGCATCTAAAATCATCTGCAGATATTTCTCATCATCTTTACTTCTTTTTGCTGCTACACCCACAAGTGGTTGTGCACACCTAGTAATACTTGCTTGACCTTTAGGGTGCAACCAAGATAATACTGGAAGACGATTTCTACTACGGAACGCAGCGACTGAACGAATGAATTCTTCGTCATTTGCTGCTACAGGAATAGCCCATACTGTTGGATAACTGTCACAGATCTCGTATTTGTCATTGTACCGAACAATTTTCCATGACTCATTCGGAACACCCTAAAGAAGTAACAACAATACAGCATCGTCAATAGGTAATTTATAATTTAACTCCAATAACAATAATGGGTATACAATTTACTTGAATTTACTTACAACAAGCCGTTTAAGCTCCTGAATGGGTTCGTAAACGCTCCATCCATTTTCATTAAATTGTTCAGTGTAAGAAAATGCGAATGGAAGAGCTTTTCTGGTGATAGGAAATGCTAATTGCTGTAAGTCCTCAAAAAATTCTCGTCTTGAGTGGTTCTCTGGGTTGTGTGCGAATTTCAGGCTCCTAACATCCTTACAAAATATTTCAATTCCGTATGAATTTTCTCCTCTGCTCGAGACGCCACCCACCTTTTCCACCCGATTAACCTTTACAGATACATTTATATTCGTAATGAAACAATTGCAGTTTTCAAAAGAGTGTAATAGCTTGATTAGAAAGCGTGGATGCATACCAAACCCAGGGGAACTTCAAAGGAAGTTGCGCGATCCTTGCTACAGAAAAATAACTTATAGTTGGTAAGGTACAAATTCCCTTTAATGGGACCACTAAATGGACACAAATACGTCACATCTCTGCTCATTCGTTGAAGCTTTTCCCCCAAGAGGCATGGTACTTCCTCCCCCTGGACCAACAAAAGAATTATTATATAAACAACAATATTTTTATGACGTGCGCAAGATGATTAACAAATTAACTCCTCAAACAAATGATGTTTTAAACTTTTCATGTACACTAAGCCTATCTCCGTATGACGCGGCGGTGGAGTGTAATCTTGCGGTATGATAAGCTTCATGTGAGGTAGAGCTGGTTGAACTTCTTCCTTGAGATTCCTAGTATATAGAAATCCGAGAACATGCTTATCCTGATTCAGCAAATTTAACATGTACGTATATACAGTTTTAAAATTAGACTAAAAATAATTCGGGCTTGTGACAGTTACTTTCTACACAAGTACCTACCCTAGAGAATGTACTCTTAGAATTTGTATCGGAGGACAAAGACTCACTTGAACCTCCATGACCCCCTCCATTATTTCCAGGAACAGTTCCGTGAATCCCAGCAATTTGTTTCGATCCTTGCATTATGACTATCACTAAATGAAATCCGTATGTTTTATTTCGAAGTTTGAATAAATCGTCAAAGCAGTGTTCATGTGTGTGTGAATAGTATTATCATTGATTAAAGCGTCTTTGATTTCAAAACGCTGGCAGCGCTGCGCTATATTTCATGAGGTGGACTTTGCGGACGGACTACTACCGTCAAAGGAGAACTAACGGGTAGAGAACGAAAGAACGCTCCTGATGATGATCCCGTCTTAAATCCTTTTTAGCATTTACTAATTTTCGATCACGTTTTCCTTGAAACACTCTCGTACTCAGGCAGCCAGAGCCAGATAGCTTCAGCCAGGTTTATCAAGGTTTCCAAAAACAATTAAAGATTTTCTTCTACCTAATTTTTCTCAGACTTTCAAAACAATGGACTGGAACCAGAGCCGAGCTGGAGAAGAAGTAGTGGCGGAAGTGGAAGACGATGGAAATGACAGCTGACAGCAGACGAACCAGCGAACCAGTTATAGGATTTGGGATAGAGGAAGTGCAGTTTCAGTTCACCTCACACACACACACCTCATGCAAGCCCAGCAGAGGAATGTTACAGCCAAACTTTAGCATTGCATAATACATACGGTACGATACGCAAATGAAGATGATACATATAAGCAGGCAGACCAGAAGAGGTTCACTTCACATTCATACTTCATAAAAACTTCATACATAGTATCATCAGTATCATCACTATCGCATCACAAAACAACCCAACCCGACTTGAGTGAGACGTGAGACTGAGACTCATGAACTGATTGAGATCGTGAGATGGATGAGCTAGACAGAATATGAATATTATATTGTCT
>JAANSN010006024.1:0-11297 GCA_036850665.1 Dicranocentrus wangi
CATATCTGCTCCATGCGGTGTCCAAGCAGCTGCTAACCCAGAAATAAACAGCGAGGCAAGGGTAAACACGACGAATATAAGGACATTGGAGATGGGCAAGGGGGTGATGCCCGCAAAGTGTTTCCAAAGGAGAAACCCGCATCCCAGCCCACCTCCAAAAATGAGGATGGTTATGTTGAGAAAGAAGGGGATCACCTTCCAAGATATCCCAAAGCGGAGCTCGTTCTCCTCCCAGCGGAATATCATGGGCGGCATGAACCCAGTCAGCTTCTGGTTGAGGTAGAAGGAGTGCCAGACCAAGTTGGAGATTTCAGAGTGCTTCACTTTGGAACTCGTCATTTTTCAGTCTCTCTGTTTCACTCTGCCTATATGCCTCCCTGCGTCTTTGTTCTTTCCCCCAAGCCACCACTGAACTGCAACTGCCGGCTATACACTTTCAGACACCTCCCAAGCGCTCCAACTTGCCCCAAAGAGAAACTGAAACTCGCCGGCGAGATTGGATTCACCTGTTTTCGTTATCCAAAATCAAAATGCACTTTGATGCAGAGTGTGCGTGTGACAGTAGTGGTGGCCCAGTTGTGTTCCGGCTGACGTTCGAGAGTGCATTTAGCAAATTACTTTTACGTTGGCTCCTTGAACGTTATGTAAATTTTAATCAAATTTGTGAGCTGGACTCCAATCGAGGTCTCTTTCGTTTCCTGTTCCACCCCGAGTTTTAGGTTTGTGGGTTTCCCCACCTGTCCGTGGAACAAATAATTGGAAAGGAGTCCCTTTTTTATTATTTATTTAAATGAATTAAACTTTGGAAGTTGTGCAAATCCCAATTTTGAACATTTTAAATTGAAGACATGGAGGATCTGGCCTGCCCCCGTTGCAAAACCACGAAATACCGGAATCCGCAGTTGAAACTGTTGGTAAACACTTGTGGACATGCTCTCTGCGACAACTGTGTCGAAAACTTGTTTATCAAAGGTAAAAAAATAATCCAATTTCCAAGAACCGCACTATCAATCTTATCGATATATTTTATATTGTCAATTTCGTGTGGACATGAAGCCAATAATATGGTTGTCCAAATATTATCTAGTCATTCCAACCTTTCAAATTAAAAGAACTGGAAAATAAAGTTGTGCAATAATTGACAATTAAGTGAAACATAAATCAATAGAAAATAGTTCGCATAACGAAAAGAATTACAATGGTTTTTTCCATGTTTATTACTTCAACTCGACCTTCCTCTTGGTTTGTTTTCAATGCTGGCTTCAATTATAATTTATAAATTTTTATGTAATTCTCATTTTCTCTTTCTTCTTAGGTTCCGGCGCCTGTCCAGAATGCGGGATTGGTCTCCGACGCTCCGGCTTCAGGCTCCAGCTTTTCGAGGACCCTGCCGTGGAAAAGGAAGTTGACATTCGTCGACGAGTTTTAAGGGATTTTACGAAGCAAGACGGCAGACTTCCCCAACCTTCGAGAATACAATGATTACCTGGAGCATGTAAGATTGACAAATTGGAATATTTTATAAGTTTTCCCAATTGGACAATAATGATGAGGATTTTCACAGTTCTTGGTGGATATATCCAAAAAAGCTCAATTCTCTCCTATGCCTGTTAATACCTATGACCTATTTTTCCAATAATCCAATCCAATTCCAGACAACGTATTCCAGCTTACTTGACATTCAACAAGCGAATTTCATTTTTCAACTTCATTTGTTATTTTTTCGTTTCATTTTGCACGGAATATTGGATTCCATTTGCCATTTCTTGAGAGTTTGATACGTAATAGGGATAGATAGGGATCCTCTCTGGCTCGATACCAGATTGGAATATGAAGTTTCTATAAATATATCACAGAGCCAGAAGAGCTAATATAAAACTTCAATATTTGCTTTTCCTGTTATAACAGACAAATCACTACTAACAAGTCCAAAGATACAAAGTTAGTTAAGCTTTGATTTGACACTGAATGACGGGCTCCAACAAAAGTTTTCAGTGTTCATTACGCTAAAAACATGTACTTTTCTTGGAAATTTGGGAAAGGTATTCATCACACAGGGCAGATCGGCGGCGGCGGCTCTGATCCCTATTATGCATGGATCGTGTAACCCCGAAAAATTCCCAACTTTGTTCGACACGCGTTCTCAGCTCCTCTTCTCTTCCTCCGAGAAGGGCTGTCAAAGACTCTCTGCATTCCATTAGGAAAAGCAAACTTTGCCAATCTGCTCCTTCCAGCTTCCCTTCCACCACACCGTTTCATTCACCCATTTCCATCCTGTCAATATATCTTTGGAGACTTTTTCTTCTTAGCGGGGCACCTTGAGACTCTTCTTTTGATCTCCCTTGGAAGTTTTGAGCTTTAGTAACAGAAAACCTGCTGCTATTTCCATGTCCTTCTTCTCCTTCTCGTGACCTGATGCAAACTCTTGATTTACTTTTACCTTTATTGACGTTGTTCCTCTCAATCCATATTTTATTCATGACTCTTTATCCAACTTTTATGTGGTGACTATCCAGATCCAACTACATTGTAGTACCCCCTCTCCCTGTCTTCTATTCTATATATATGAACATTTGAATGAAATGAAAACTATCCGAGAGACAAAGTGATCCCGAAAAGTTTTTCATCTTTAAAGGACGACAGTGGTGGTTGTCGTGTGTGTGTGTGTGCCCAAATGTGGATGAAAAACTCGAGTTTTATTGACTCAGAGCGTGTAGGATACTAAAAGCTCACTTAAGGATACTGCGGCTGGCTGCCGTTTCTCTCGGCGCGTTTTATTTTTTTTTATTATTTTATTCTCAAAAGAAGTCGCTGTCAGTTCCCATTGGATGGTTACTGACTGGAAAGTAATCTAAATCTAATATGATGTCATGATAGATAATATAAAAGACACGCGGGCGGGGACTGCGGCGGGTTCGCAGAATGGAAAGTTGAGTAGTTGCCCTTTGATGCATTTTTGATTTTTTTGATCTGTTTTGTTTTGCTTCTAGGTTGAAAACATAATCTTCAACTTGGTAAACAACGTGGATGCAATCGAAACGAATAAATTAATCGAGCAATACAAAAAGGAGAACAAGGATCAAATAACGAAATCCCGCAGTCGGAAAACCAACGAGATTCTCGAACTGGAAGCCATTCTCGAGGAGGAAACCAAGCGCTCAGAGTTCCGTCGCATGGAAAATCTGACTTCAGAGAAGGAGGAGAAGTTGAGGAAATTGAAAAGAAAAGAGGAGCTCATCGACGACCTCATGTTCTCTTCGGAAACGGAGGATGCAAAAGCCATTGTCGAGCGTCACAAAAATGCCGTGGCGGCACAAGAAGCCGAAGCCAAGTCGAATGGACACCCCGCCGCTGCCGCCGCCCTCCCACCGCCACCACCAACGCAGTTCACTTCTGGTATTGGCTTTGGCTCGAGCAGCTTCCTCCCTGTGCCGAAAGCGGAAGAAGTACCTCTGTTCAAGTTTCGGGAGCTGGTGCTCGACATTGGCGGACCTGACCCTCCGTCGTTGGACGAGCTGCGGACCACACAGTCCTCCTACCTGGCCTATATCCGGGCAGCCAGCGAAGCGGAAATTGCTGGAGGATACCATCACGGGCTGGCGTGCAGGAGAGCCCTTCAAGATGCATTTATGGATATTGCCATGCAGCCCAAGCTACTGAGGAGGGAGATAGTAGCCCCGATCAATATGGAAATAATGGATACTTCATGATGATAGCGATAGCGATAGCCTCCGCCAATAGCATTTAGAGGAGAAAATTGCTTATGCTAATGAGATCTGTTTTTGGGAGCCACAAGCAACGGATAGAGATAAGTACGGCGACATCGTATTATCCGAATCGACTGATTTCATTCTCCCCTGCTGCATTCTGAACGTGTAACGGGTGAAAAGACTTTTTTTATCATTTTTATTACGGGAATAGGTAGTTTTTTGTGATAACCAAATAGCAAAAAGGGGATATGTAAGAATAAAGTATTTAAGTGTCAGAAATTGACACAAAAAAGCAAAAATTCCTCGGAAATTTCGTATACTCAATTCGTATCATATATTTATTATTAGTAGTACATTGTCCTCCGCACAAAAAACACACAAAATGGCACAAATCACTCCAACAGTTCTTTTTAATTAATTGCAATTGAGACAGAAATGAGAATTATTGTTTTCCCTTGATAATAATCTGGTTAAGGGCCCTCCTGAGGGGAACGGGACGACGACTGACTTTCAGTTTAATTTTTCCTTTGTAAAAAAATGTCCTCCTCTTTCGTGATTGACATCTCTGTCAATTAAACCGGGAGCCGAGGACTGGGAAAGTGGGAACCCAGAACAAAGAGGGTTTACAGTTTACATACCGTACCGTAATAAAAAGTGGAGGTTGAGTGATGGTGACACTCTGAAATAAATTAGACTTTTTCCCACGACATGATTCTCGTCAAAATTCATTGAGGATGTTCTAGTCTGAGGATTACACACACGCACGCACAGCATGGGAGGAGTATTATATTTTCAGATTGAAAAGGCTTCCGTTGAGTTGCCCTCATCCGGATCGGAGTCATTAGGCCCGTAAAAAGTGCTCCTTTTGTAGAGCGGGAGGAGGAGAAGGAGCACCATGGAAGAGACTATAGTCATCACGGATACAATCCAAAAGAGGATTCGATCCACAGCTTGAGCCACCAAACGCCATTCTGCCACTAACACATTTTGACTTTCTACTTGCTCCTGAATACTCATCAGGTAGCGGACTGCGTGAGCAAGATGTTCACATCCCGCACTAGCACCACCACTGCCACCACCTTCCTTGTCATTTCCCGTTCCGGCAAGTCGCGGATACCTCAGAGCCTGAGGGGCACTGGCTGTTCTCGAGATAGGACATGCCGTCGTCGTAGTTGGTGGTGGAGACACAACCAGTGAGGATCCGTCCGACCCAGAGTTCCCGTTCCCACTACCACCACCACCGCGAACTCTGGCCCGAGAGTGGTTCTTGGAGTGGTTTCCANGGTGGTGGAGACACAACCAGTGAGGATCCGTCCGACCCAGAGTTCCCGTTCCCACTACCACCACCACCGCGAACTCTGGCCCGAGAGTGGTTCTTGGAGTGGTTTCCAGCAGCAGCAGCAGCAACAGCAGTCTTGTCATTATTCACTGACTTTCCCGAGGGTTGGCACAAGTCAGGCTCTTCTCCACCCGGGGAAGCGGGACTCCCATAGGCACTACTGTATTTGGGCTCAGTGGACAGCTCCTGGCTGCCGAGCCCGGGCCCTTGAGCAAGGCGAAGGTGGTGGTGACCTGCTGGACCACTGCTGCTGACGGACGAGTTTGGAATCATCAGCAGCTTCTGTCGGATAAAGTTCACGTCATCTTCGGGCAAAAGGCACCTGCGAAAAGAGAGAAACCACAAAATAACTTGGTCACGTATTCAAATATTATCCTTGTTTCCCAAACAAACACACATAAACACCGAGTCAGCAGAGAGATTCATTGGAATCCCCTCTCAGCACTTCCCACGGGAAGCACCACCACACCACAGTTTCAATTATTGATCTTTTGTGCTCCTTTTGTGGCCTACAATAATCAAGATTTCATCTCGGTTCAAGGAGCAGCCTCCTCTTTCGCTAACCCTCTCGGAATATTTTCACACGTGGCCACTCATCCCAACTCCACCAGTTCCCCATGACCTCGAGTCTGGAGGGAACATGATGGTCCTCCTGGACCTATATACCCCTCTTTAAATTACGGAACAACGAGTTTCTGTTTGTAGATTTTGGTTGGAGAAGAGAATGGAAAATCCGATACGGAATCCATATTCCATGCAAATTTCCCATCATTTTCCTATCTTTGCAACCCGTCAGCAGCCTCCACGTTCCCGCATACATTACTTTTTATCGGCGAAGGAGAGGAGCCCCGTCGCGTCGACCCGCAAAACCTCCAAGGGATATAGACAGAGAAAAAGTTTTTGGTATTTTTTTGTTCCACTGTCAACATTCTCCTCCTTGGGTTGAGCCATGGAATAAAAGGGAATATATTCCGAAGAGAGAGAACATTTTGGTCTGTTATCAATTTTACATTACGCCGCTTTTTATGATTATGATTTCCCGATAGAGCCCTGATCGGGAATGAATGGGAAAATGGAAATGGGAGTTGGAACATATTCTTCTTCTCTTCCCTTCCATACTACTCCCGTCCATGTCCATTTCCGGACAGAGATTTCCAAAACGTGCTCAAAAAGCCACCAGGATTGTGGTTGGTCGTCACACTAAAACTCTAGTTTCCATTATCTGCTTTTTTCTTGTTGGAAGTTGGAAGGGGGATAAACTGCATGCCTCTCCTCCTCCTCCTCCTCCATTTCATATATGTCATCTAACTTTATAATTCCCCTATATTAAATGCTGTTGGATTTGGGTTTTTTTAGTTAGTTTGGTTTTTGTGCTTACTTGAGCCAGACCGGAACAGGGCGAACGCGC
This sequence comes from Dicranocentrus wangi, assembly GCA_036850665.1. Classification (NCBI taxonomy): domain Eukaryota; kingdom Metazoa; phylum Arthropoda; class Collembola; order Entomobryomorpha; family Entomobryidae; genus Dicranocentrus; species Dicranocentrus wangi. The sequence continues at coordinate 6,458 of JAANSN010006024.1, forward strand.
GGCCCTAAATAATGCAGATTTAGCACGACCACAGTCACAATCACGGAAATCGACGTTATCGCCATCACTGCTGTCAGATAGACTCCTGAAAAATAAAATAACATTTTGGAGCTTTTAGTCTTCTCGTCGTCGCGTCGTGTTCCAAGCTAATTGATATTTGACTAGGAACACATTTTTTTATTAATTTATTGGAAAATCAATTTCAAGTCATGCAGTTTCCCATCCATATATTACACAGCCAAAGCGGCCATCAGCTACCGTATATGTCGATATATTAAGTGCATCTAAAATTAGTCTTGTCTATTTTAATCCATGTCTAAATAACCATCTCGCCAAAAGCCAACACAAAGGAAAAACATTTTATTGATTTTTTCTGCTCTAATCAAGGTGCATTGGTAGTAGCCCAGATGACTTTATGATGAAATGAAACGACACCCAAGCACGAGACCAGATTTACTTTGGCTTATTGCAAAAAACTAAACCAGAACAAAGCTTAAAGCTTTGGTGCGGCGATTCTCTTCTCTTCCCTCATGCAAATTACAATTTTATTAGGCGGAAGTTCACAATAATAATTTTCCGGTAATTTTTATATGAATATCCAAAAGCTGGGAGCTGCTAAGAGTTAGCTTACCAATGAGCGGGATGGACTCTGATGTCTCTGGCAAATCCCTGAAAACAGAAAACAGCATGCTTTGCACATCTTTATCTTTTATTTACATGACTTTTTCTAAAATGGCATCGCACATGAGAGTCTGGCGTCCTCCGCACATGTCATCGCAATTCATTTAAACCAAAAGTGAATCCCACAAACGAGCCGTATATATTTTTATGTTAAATTTAGTAACTATTACTCCGAAGGAGCGAACTCAAAACTCTTTTCGCGGAATAAAGTGCACTTACTCGCTGATAGACAACATGAAAACGGAGAAGGCGAGGAGAACGGTGATGCCAAGAACAATTTTCTCTCCAGAGTCGGGTGGGAGGCAGAAAACGAGGAGCGTCAGGGCAGAGAGCATCATGCAGGGAAGCACAATGTTGTAAATGTAGTAGCTGGAAATGTAAAAGGAAAATGAAGTGAAGTAGGTTCATGCAAAAACAATGACTTATTTCCACCAGAGTCATTTGTTTTATAGGTGGCTCGAATATTTATGCGGTTTTTAGGCACTCTGAGATGGGAATCGCTATGTCCCATCCAGAGAGCATATTAGGACAAAGTAATGGAATTTGTTTCCAAAATAGGGTGATTCGTTTCCTTTTATCAACCATTTTTTGCGTTTTTTGGGGAAAGGCGAGACTTACAGGGTTTTTCGGCGTATGACGAGCGTGATAGTAACGTCCGGAAATTGCTCGGGACAGCAAGGATACACAACGACATTCCGGGTAATTTCTGCTTGAAGCAAATCCCACTCCCCGTTGACGACGTAATTGGCCAAATCAATTTCCGAGGTGCGGTTTGTGACGTCCACCTGAGAGAGAAATTGCAAAAAAAATGAGTTAGTCCGGGAAAAATTGAGTTGTAAGGACTAAAGTGAAATAACTTGTTCAATATTTTTCTTTTGAAGAGAGAGAGAGAGAGCCAGCTTAAATGTGGATTGCATTGCACCGCTGCTGTGCTGATTACGTCTGTCGCGGCATCGTCTCCTGTCCTCTCTGGCCGGGACTATTTTTGGAGGATTACTTTACCGTGAAAACTGGAGAGATCTCAATTAATGCTGTCTTAGGGAATCGAGCTAGTCGTCGTCAACTCTCTCAAATAAGTTCGACATAGTCTAGCTACTATACACCTTCAGTCTTTCATTCCGATTTACTTTGCTCTCCCAACTGGAACTCAAACGGAGTCCAAAAGTGCCTCTCAAAATGACCTCAAAAAAGATGCCACTGCACAAAACCATGAATAATAGAATGAACGGGGGCAGAGGGGACGGGAGTAGCGCAGGCAGCGAGGCTTTAAAGTAAATATCAATTTCTCCACTCTTCCAATACTACCTAGAGGAGATAGCCTGCATGCTCGGCCAGGCTATAAAAGCGTCTCGCAACAACGCAAAGATTAATTTATGGTTTCATTACACCAGAAAAATAGTAGCTCATTCCTCAATTACTCCCGAAAGAAGCTGGTGTGGTAAAACATAATTAATTTGGGCTTAATCTAATTCTAATTCTGTTAATTCGGACCACGACAGAGCGGACGCGGACGGAGGAAGGAAAAGTGATTTACGGGGCGACCGGAGACAACGAAAAACTCGGACAGAATTTCCATATTTTTGCGATTTCCCGTCTGCGGCAGATGCAGCTAACAGCCAAAATATGAGGGTTCCCTACTAGTCTATTCATATCCTTATTATTTTTTGAGGATAAAAATGAGCACTAATTTTTTTCTCTATTCGGATGACGGGGAAGAATTGGGTGGACTTGCAATTTTGTACTTTGACTTCGAGTCTTTGTTGCTTTTAATATTAATGAAATGAAGTCGGGCGGGGGAGAGGAAGGAGAGAAGCACTAAAATTTTTATATTTATATTGAGTTTCGTTTCAGCTCTACCTCATAAACCAGGCATGCAAAAATCCATCTTGATTATGATGCGGATGAAACAAGAGAGTTCGTGTTTCCCTTACCTGATCGCCGTTATAAGTCCACGAGCCTAATTTTAAATGACACGTTTGGTCATCAAACGGGAAGTATGTCACATCCACGGCGCACGTTGAGCGAAACTTGGTTGGAGGGGGCCAGAACACATTCCCGTCATAAGTGACCATCGCCCTACTTGGCATGTAGCCCCGCGTGTAGTCATCCGCACTTTGGAAATGCACAACACAAAATGCAGGCTTAATTTCCACTCCTCCTTAATTAGATTCTACGCTAATACTTTAACCCGTGTGAAAATGCAAGAACAACTAAAATTAAGTGCACATCCGAAAAAGCTCAAAACGTCTACAATAGTATACATAAGAAGTGTGGCTAGAGCGTGGCTAAAAATACTGAGAGTCTAGAGAGAATTTATATATTTTGCCACTAAAAAATCTACAGGCAAATAGAGCAACCTTGTCAAAATACAAAATCATGATAAAAATCAAAATCATTTTTTTGTTGTTTTGTTAGAAGAATAAAGATTTTCCGTTAAAAAAGTTCAACACTTACGAGACAAGCACGGACAAAATTCATTTTTCTAAATTAGTTTTCAGTTAAGTATATAGTTAACGAGCCAAAAGTTACATAATATTAATTATTATTATTTTGTGAGAAAATGTTTGAAAGTTAGAATATTATTTTGAACCAAAAAGAAAAACAGTTAGGCAAAGAAAGAAAGAGAGTGGGTTTGGGTTTTGGTTAGGTGCAAAAGGAGAAAAGTGGGGAAAAACCACACGGTAAACTGAATTTACTACTTGTTGTACAGCACGATGTCCGGGAGCCAGATTCGCTCGCAGGGAATCCGGATTTTCTCCAGCCCACCAAACTCCTTGGGATCCCAGCGGAGCAGCTCGTCGTTCCATTCCTAGACGAAAAAGGGGAAAGGAGGAAAATGTCAATTTGGATTGGCAACATTGCATGAAAGGTGGTGGGGAAAAAACCTGGGCAAACAGTTCCATCTCACATTTTTGACACAAAAATAAAAATCGGTTTTGAGCTCGTATTTATTATTGAAAACTTTTATGGAGTGTGTGCATCCTTGTCAGATTTTATAACACGGGGTCGCTTCTCCGGTCGCTGCACTGGAAGGTCTTTTTTGGAAGGGATGGCTCGTCAATATCGAACGTTGCCGTTTTAAAGCTCAAATAATTTGCTAGTTCAAAATGTAGGTTAGAATACACGAGTCAGCGGAAAAATTAGCAGACGCTCCCTGGAGCTTTCAAGGCTGGAAATAAAGTGGCTGCCAGATAGACCTACTTTTACTTTAAAAGCCTAATGATCTTCAACAAAAAAAAATCTGATAAGGACTTTGACTTGCTATCCAAGGCATTGTCTATTCCTTCAAAATTATCAAACTTTTCTGATACAGCACGCTTTTCCTCATCGCTAATGATCTCCTTGAGAAAAGTTTGCGAGAAAAACAACAACAATCTTCATCTTTCCTTGTTCTTTTTTCAAGCCCCGTCTTACTCATCTTCCAAAAATCCGACAATAATTACAAAGTTTACAAGAAGTACGGCATCTTAATCAAAACTCAAACATCGGAGCATATATCCTGTACTTTCCTTCAAGGTAAAGTGAAGTTTTCCAGGTGGAGTGGATACGCGGGGAACCCACCTCACCTTCACCAAAAAATATACTGTGTCCGCCTATCATCATCGCATAATATTTTTTCTCCGGTGTAAATTTTTTTTTGGGTGAAATCGTTCGCCTGTCACCCGCATCGCGTGTGGTTGAGTTGAGAGTTTCACTTGTATTATTTTGTTGGATATTACACGCTCTCTCTCTCTCTCTCCACCACCGCGAGGAACTTTATGGATGTGTCAGTGAATTTATCAAGATTTTCGGAAATTGAATGCCCTTTTCGGGACTAGTGTGTAGTGCAGAGGAGGCAGGCAGGTGTAGAGCCTACTCAACCTCAACCACCCAACAAATCTTTATTGGAGATAAAAATGGGAGCAAAACCGGAGAAAAATGGGCTGGAAAATATATTGAGGAAAGAGGATCATATCGACAGGGACTGTATTGTATCACACCGGGTGGTATAGGTAGTATGCGGTGCGGTGGCTTTCTCTACTCCGCATAGGTGGTACGTTGGCAGCCTTCCCTTTCCAGCCAGACAGTAAAAAGAAGTAGATTGTTATGTAAATGGGAAAATATCCTACACATTTCGCACGCGAGCGACGGTGGAAGAGAATATAAGGCTGGAAAGAAT
>JAANSN010006025.1:0-11294 GCA_036850665.1 Dicranocentrus wangi
TCCCAGCATGACCTTCATGTTGGAAATAGACTACCAGAAAACGGTTCCCTTGCTGAGTTTCCAGAAAAATGATTTGGAAGACTAGTCCTTGTCCTGTTGTACATCATATATGCTTCGTATATGTCTAAAAATACAACGCGTGGGGTTTGCCAAAAGCTTTTGAATTACCTCACAAAAGATTAAGTGTCACAGCACCAGCGACTGACTGCCTGTGCACTATCCTGTTTCAATCTTTTTTTTTATTTCTTCACTCTGATTTCTTCGAATCATCTGGTTGATTTTTTTAGACCACCAGCGAGGTATCCGCACCTAATAATCTCTCTCTAATTCCCAGGAATAGGATAGAAAAACATTTAGAGAAAATCCACGAAAGACTCTAACTCGATTTTCTTTCTTTCTTCGAAACGGATATTATTTTAGCGCTTATGATTTCAGCTCAACTGTTCCACCCGTAGCTTAAAAATCCCTACGTATTATTTTTATGAACGTGTCTCTACTTTTCTCTCCCGAATTGTGCATGCATAGCTAAGAGTAAGTAGGCTTAAAAATCCTTCTTTGATACAAGGCCTGTCTCATCATCCCTCTTCACATTTTCTTGCTTCTTTGTCCACAATGTCAGCTAATGAGAGAGTTCCTCAAGATATCAAAGGGAAATCAAAAGAAAGTTTCAAAGTGACGAGCCTCCAGATAATAAAATCCACGAATTTTGTGGTACAGGTTTAAAGTATGCACTCAGGATACATCAGTCTAACGACCACGTCAATTGAGCTTTCAAGAACAACGAAGCTTGTTATACGATGGAAAAACAGGAGACCATTCTGACTGAACTGAGTATATTTTACCCTGCAGCCAAACAGTCCAGACTAATTTACTTTCTCCGTTCATGGCACACAGGCGGGATTGTACCCCCTTTTACCATGTATGCACAAAAATAATTTTATTGTAATTCAACATTTTTTTTCCAGAGTTCGAGCATTTCCCACGCAGCCAGCATATTTATTCTAGAGATTCATAACGGGGGCGACGATCCACTCATAGAATTATAAGCGTGTGCGGGATACTTTCAGGACGATGTGATGTGGGCAAGGGCGAACAATGAAAACATCGGGACTGCTCCCGTTTGTATTTCTGTATTTGCATATATTACAAAATTCCATTTAACTCGCTTGTGCTACTTCTCAAAATAATACAAAACACATAGAGCATCTGCCTGCCTCCTCACCATGTGTGGTTTTGTTTGCAGGAGTATTACAATTACAACTGTATTTTTTCAGTGTAGAAACGAAAATGCGGGGTGTGCAGCCAGAGGAGGATACAGTTATGAAAAGATATGAAAAGAAAACAACATGGCTCGCAGTTTTCCTTTACACCAGCCAATCCATTTCCCATTTTTAAACCATCCTACATCCTACAGCCAGACAACTATAAAAATACAAAGTGGTAGTGGATGCGGGACGGGAATACCCATATCCATATTTTAGAGTAATATGATTGGCTTCCAGTGAGCCTCGTCCTAATATGTACTAATTAAGTACTGATACGCGACGACCCATACTTCCATTTGCTATTTCCATTGCCAAACTCGAACGAAACCTTCCTTAAAGTGAAAGTTATTCTACAACATCTGTTGCTTTTCTCTTATACCCACCACCTCGCCTGTCAATTCCCTTTCTACCACGGTTGTAGTTTTAAGGTTCTTCCGTCACTCACATTTTTTGTTGTTTTACGTTAATTAGGAATCTCCCAGTGTTTCCCATATACGAAGTTTAACTGACAGAATCAATTTCCAAACTTTCTCGCATCCAATTAGAACCTTCTTCACGGGCTATTTCGCCCTTACAAATATAAGCCTCCGCTCCGCTCGCTAAGTTATACTGTTTTAAAGCTCTGCATGTATCACCCCTATAAAATAAAATGTGTCACATTCCTGACATTTGTAGCCGTCCACCACACCATAACTTTTTCCTCCAAATTAATAAATTACCTTAAAAAATCCTTCCCCAAATTAATTACATGCCATAAATCACGTTGAAATTTAATGAAACGTATTAACTCTAGGCGAAAACAATTGTGCTAGCATGAATATAAATGATTTTGAACGCGTGCACTGATAACTACCCATTGATTGGATAATGGCGTGTGAGAGGCTGAGTAAGTTAAATAAAGTGCATTCCTTTCCTCCACCTCACTAAACTTTTAAGATATAGAGCATTTCTACAAGGAGCAGTAAATCATGTCGGAAATACACATTGGAGTACAATACACACTACCAGCCACATGTGCAACTTTCAGCCAACTGAGAAAACCTTAGTATCTCTATTCTTGTTCGGAGAAATGTATATTCCTCTATTATGCATAGCTTCATGTGTCATAGTCACACGGACTTCCGTTGAATGCACTTGACGATACGTTTCCCTGTGTGAGCCGGCTTTCCCGGAAATGGGCTTTCATACTGCATTCTTCACCCAGATAAGCATATCGTCCAAAATCCATATTACCCCCTTCACGAAATCCGCAAGAGCTATACCAGCCCTGGATAATATTAAGAGTTCTTATCATCACTCTGGAAAAAAAATTCCACTAGGTATTTACTTTTACTCTCACTCTGTGTGCAATGCAGCATTAAGTTCATCCAAGAGAGAAAAAAGCTTATTCTATGGACGAGTTGAGCAGGTCGATTGATCCTTAGCAAACATTCTCTCCACTGTTGGGTACCCATACACCACACACAGCCAAGAGCAAAATATGTATAGGATATTACAACTCCCGGAAAATAAATGGAGACACGAAAAGTTTACTACGGACAATATCAAATATGCCCTGTATTAAAACATTTTTTCAGCCCGTATGCCTCATACAAAAATATTATACTCGGGAGAGTTCCCACCCGAAAATTATTCCTCCATGTAGGGCATAGGCTACAGGCGAGAGAGGAGCGATGAAGGAAAAAAACTCAATTCAGTAGAACCGAGAGCGCTTTTTTCTTAGAAGAAAGGGGGAATAAAAAAACGAAGCTTTCTATCAAGTCACACCTATACACACCCCGAGTAATACCCAGTTACCAATGATGAAATCAGAATTCTGTGTGTTATTGTGCGAAAAGCGTTAAACGGAAACTGGTTCCACTAATACAACATATGGATAACTTAACTACCTTCATGCTTAACTTGTTCAAAAAAAATATGAAGGAAAGAAAAATCACGTGCATTTCTGGTAAAGCTAGCAGAGTACGAACGAACGAACCTTCCTTTCTAATACTAGTTTTCTCTGCGTGGTTCAGAGTGGTATGATGTGAGGTGCGGGATGAAAAGAGTGTAAAAGAGGAAAAAGGAAGTGGTCGGTCAGGTTTGAATTTCCTCATTGGAATCTCTTTCCCTTACAAAATTCATATTTCATGGGAAAGGCTGAATGGACAAGTGAAAGCAGTAAAAAAAACTTACATATATACGCTGTCTCGCATTTTTGTTGCCAATTCCCCACTAACACTTTTTTTCTTGGGAAAAACGGTCCATTCCATAATATTTGTTTCGCACTACACCTCTAGTCGACTTGGTCCAATCAGGAGATGGGAAAAGGATCTTTGCATAGCGGGGGTTTGCTAAATGCCAGAGTTTTCCTTTGAGAAATTACTTGGGTATAGGCATACACTATGCATGTTTCCATGTTTTTCTTGTTTTTCTATGAAAAAACAACAGTAAACCTGTTTTGCTAGAGAAGCATGTCTTCCGTTCGTATTGGTTTGCTTCTCTTCTTGAGCAGCAGACGAAGAACAGGAGTCGTGTTTTTACTTTTATATCCATCCAAATTACGCACGCCAGCTCCAACTTATGAAATATATAGGCCATCATGTCAGTTTCATGCATGCAACCCTATCACTTTCTTCCCTTTTCCGAAATGTGTTACTATTTTCGCCTTTTCTAATTCCTCACCTCCACCCTGGCATTTGCCTTACTATTTCTAGTTCAATTTCTCATCCGAGGAAAAATAATGTGACGGTGGAAGGGAAACAGAGAAATTCAAAAATGGTTAATGAATGAGGAGGAGGTAAAAAAAAGTTCATAGGCTCTTTAGATTTTCTCATCACGTGCCCCGCTCAAAATGAAAAGGGAGGAATGAGGCGATTTAAATGGGAAAAGGTAATTAATGAATTTAACAGTGAATTGGTCACTGAAGACTACTTTTCACGAGGAATTGAGTGATCGTCTTGCACGTGTGGAAGAATAGTATAAAGTTCATTTGCATACGGTACATTACATTCACTACTACCGACTCCTCCACAATATCCAACTTAAATACACATTCCCATTTTTTTCCTCCTTCTCAGCCTGGAACACAGCAACCGGGTTTTGACCCCAGGATTGTACGTGGAGCATATGCATGTCATGTAAATCAAATATAAATGACAGGCAATGCATGATCACCGCCTAGAACCGTTTTTCTTGCAGAGTCACTCTGTTCTTTCTTTTTTCTCCCTTTGGAAGACATAAATTAGCAACGGAAAGGGCGAGTTACGGCGAAAGTGTAAGCAAGGAAAGGAAAAGTGATAGAAGGTGAATAATCTGTATCTCGTGGGTCACATGTATTCTCCACCCCAGCGAACGAAGAAGAAAAAAAATTGTTCTCCGTATTCTTTTTTTTTCCTACATACTTCGTTACCGCTCATTTCCAACCCCTAAAGCTTATCAGGGAACTGACGGTAAACCCAGGAGAGAAAGGGAAACTCGAATCGCCGTTACTCACACGAAGAATAAATGAATGAGGTTTGTGCCTACTACTACTACACAAAGTTTTTTTCCTATTCATGGTAAAGGAATTTTCAGAATGTGTGTGTATGTATGAGTGGAAAATGAGACTGCAACGGAATAGAATTAGTGTACGGCTGTTTTTAGGAGGTTTTCCTGCATGTCGGAGGGAAATTAGTCAAAAAGCGGGCCTACCGTCAGGATTTCGTCTTCAACGTCTAGCCGAGAAAGAAAGGTTGACGGGACAGACTTAAAGCTTCAAGTTGAAGGAGAAATGAATAGTTTTTTCCCTTTTTATACGGGTTTTCACTCTCTGCTCCAGTGGGAAAAAAAGAGATGGCGGAAATGCAATTAATTAGGCTGGGGAAAGGAGACAGCCTCTTTTCTTCAACTTTTAATTGTCTGATTTCGCCGATTATTGCTGCTCCTCGGTTTATCTGTGTTGGCGCGATGTTAATACCTATGTACGTACGTATGCGTATGTTTAAATGCAGATGGGAAAAAACGAAACAGGGAATGGGCGGTGGTGTGTCTTGGATTGAAAAGGTTAATTTCTTTGGTGATGATAACCACGCGGGGTATGTTCGTATGTTACAAGCAAAACAGGTTGATTTCAAGGCAAGATATAACATTATGAGTGCAAGTACACGGCGTACAATGTTGAGCATCTGTCATCATGTCGTAGTTTCACAGATTTTTCTTTAGATTTATAGCTAAGGCTTGCGCCTCCCAAAAATTAAAAATATGCAGCACAACGAATCAAATGGTCACACGAACCAAAGCCCCGTCGTACAAAGGAGTAATATCGTTCTGTAGTGCATTTACTATCTTCTATATTAAATAGTCTTTCGTTTCATAACTGGCTCCTACGCTTACATTACATTCTACCAAGATGAGGCTATTCGATGGTTTGATAATGCAAACCCACATAATTTTAAAGATTAGCTGGGCCTAACTTTGCATTAAAAGATTAAAACTACTGATATGGATTAGTTACTGCAATTTTTGACACAATTACTAGAACCAACAACAAGTGCATCTTCGTAATATCAGTATTATGGGATACTTCTCATAGTGATAGTGTCGTCATCATTCGGCATAGACCGCTTCCACAGAGAGCTGCTGGGATAATGCACGTTTTTGTCATATCAGTGTTCAATGTTTAGCAAATGTTAAATAGACTTACCAAACACGAGCATCCATGCCGCTTCGATTGCCTCTCCTGAAAAAGAAAACACCGCGAATTTATTTCTATTTTCTTGTAAGCGAGTGATTACAATTTGAACTACATCAAAAGAACGCTGTGTTTTGCTTACCGTCAAATGTCGAAACGTGGCATATCCACTTTCCTGTAAAGCGTGTACAAAAAACATGCGTGACATTATTCCCCCATGAACGTAATCCGTATGACGGCTAGTCATACCCGAACGAAATGCAATATCAATTACTGACAAGATCCACTTACCCGACAATTCAGTCGTTGGTCGCATGATTTGCAGAGAATTCATCTTGTAATTATCTTGGTCGGTCTGATAGTCCAAATTGAGTTTTCCCTTGAGGATGCCCAGACTAGTTGGCTTTTGCTTAGGGATCCACTGATAGACCTGGGTTTGCTTATTTGTAAAGTACCACTTGACAACCAAGCCTTCCCTTTCGTGATCTTCAATGCTGTAGTCGCAGTTAAGTATCACAGAGTCTTCCGTCCCATTCCGAACAATTGTCGGAACTGATAAGGTGTTTATGCGAACGGCGGATATTCCTGCAAAACATACACAAAAGAAAGAATGCATTCATGAGCTCTTTTTGTTTCCCGAACAGACATCATTTAGTTAGCCATCCACCACGGACAGAGTTTTTCAGTGTCCGAGTGCATTAGCTGTAGAGTCAACAATTTTGCTCGACGTTTGACGTCATTTGAGTTCTCGGGGAAGCCACGAGCGCTCAGAAGACCCTCTCTCTCCTGAATTAATTTCCCTCTAGTTTACTTTGGAATGCATCACAGCTTCGGCTCGTTTCAACACTGGGAAAAACCGGGCTGAATTTAATGAAACAACACTGACTTTTCCCTTTTACACAAAACATACAAAAGCTCTTTTCTCTCTGGTAAAAATTCAAACTCGATTATTTATGCATGTGCATACGCAACAAGCCACCCACCCGGACAAGTCCATTCCTAAGCCATCAAGTAGATGCACTCCGTGTTTTCCCCCGTGGTACAAATTCCTTCAAAGGGAAAGGACAATAACATAACATGCAACCGGAGATAGCAATAGACAATGGTAAGGACATTGTGTGCCCCTCCACCAAACCATAAACATGATTGTTACGTAATGCATCCCGGAAAAAGTTTTTTCCTTTTGTCATTTCCTGCCTTCGATCCCTCCAGTGAATTGCATACATTTAAAATTCACGAGTCAGAAGGAGAAAAACAGAAAAAAAACAGAATTTCTCTTGTATCCTCAACTTAATGAGTTTCGACCGGTTCAGAGACACTTTTAGTTTCCCCGGAGAAAGTAGTCGGGAAAAAAATGTTGGCAGTTGCACCGAGCGAATGCGTGTACCGTCGTGTGTACCATGCTAACCTTGGCATTGAACGAGAACTGTTCCAACCCCACACCACTTTCTTCCGGGGAAACAAACCTGTGATTTCCTAGAGACGAAAAAAAACCTTCTACAAAAAACAACCAACATATTATCGTCCTCCAGGCAGTCAAGGACAATAGAACCGCCCAAAGTCTGCTGCAGTCGTGCCTCCTCCGACTGCAAACAAGTAGTATAATTTTTTAGTCAGGAAAAACACTTTTTTTACAACTTTTTCCCTGGTACAGGAAAAGTAATGGGGTTTATACGATCGGCAAACAATTTATTTCACGTGGGGCCTACAAACTCTCCTCCAAACTGTGAAAAATTCTATGGAAAAAATGGGAGTTGCATCATCATCATCAGTAGTAGTACCATCGCATCAGAGGGAAATGCATCCAGCAAACTAATAGCCTATTATGCAGTATAAGAGAATGAGAGAGGAACAAAGTACCATGCTAGACCAGTATAAAAAGGCGAAATCATCTTGTACAAGTTACAAAAAACGGAAGCTTGTAGCCATGAACTTAAGGAAATGAGAGGGTATATATATATATATATATATATATAGATGAGCACAGCGTACAACCATTCCAATACTTTATGTTTTTCCCTAAGTGATTTAACTATTTAAGAACAAGCAAGTAACACGTTTTTACAGGGGACGCGCGAGCTAAATCAATATTTCGCTTTTGCCTCGAAGCCACCACCTACCATATATACGAGAAAACAGGAGTGTAGGACGTAATTGCCAAGTAGTCACCCATCTCTTATATGTACATTCTCCAACAAATTTTTTCTCTCTCTAAATTACGTCTATATATTAGGCGGTTTTTATACCCCAAATGTTATGAGTCGTCTTGACAAGGCCCCACCACCACCACTCACTGTTGCTGCCCAGAAAAGAGAGTTATTGTGACTGATATTTTTTGCCACACTATCACGCACAACTGTGTCATAGGATTGATGATGTGGCTGTGAGTTTGCATGCTTGAAAACTACGAAAGCCCCCACCGAAATAACTAACTATGGAGGGGGTATATACAGCGTAAAACAATAATAATCATATCGTTAGAAAGGTCTGCCTCCTTTTTCCCAAAAACCATGCAAGTATTTTTTGCTCTAACAAGAGTGTAGTAGAGTAGAGTAGACTACATTTAATATGTATTTAGAACACATCATTTTCTTGTTTAAAAAAAAAGATAGCAGAAACTGAAAAACTGTTCCAACTTGTGGATAAGAAATAATATGCTAAACGATTTTTTATGTCCCTTTTTCCGCTGTGGAAAAAGCTGATAGGGTTCGCATATATTATGACGTTTTCAACTACAACACCTGAAAGTACGCATTAATTCATAAAATTGGCGTGCAAATTTTTTTTCTCTACCAGTGTTTTCCTCTTAAATGTAACTTGTCTCAATGCCACTCTATCAGCATGATATATACAACTCAGGTTTCCACTACTTTCATTGAAAGGTTTTTTCCCCCGTTCACCTTTTCCCAAGTTGTATGATTGCATGCCTTTCCCCCATTTCGGGTATAACCAAATTTCCATGTGATTTCAACCATTATTTCCTCATTCTTATATCATTTAAGTGGGCTCTTCTGCTAACATGCCAAGAGGCATACTGCACGCGTTTCACAATGCGTACACTTTAATATTCATTTGGCCACGATATGACTATATAGGAAGGAGAAGGCTGGCTGGAGGGATATAATAATTATTATGCATCGTTGTAACAAAATGTATCCAGATTTTATACCGCAGGAGCTAGACTTGATACTTCCCCCATTTGTACTGAACCCCCATAAAACCCCAAGCCGATATCCCAAGTACGCTGCAGTTTGTGCATATAATAACACCCCTCTCGTAAAAAGCTGCGGTAGGCATTTCCCCATCAGAAAGTATACAGTCATTCCATAAAAGTCGTGTAGAAGACCTCATTTATTTTTTGATATGCATACCAACTGAAATATACATATACACAAGAAAATATTATGGCTATTATTATTATCAGATACAAGCTGTGAATTCTCATATTATACGATACGTCCATTAGTACTGTAATAATATTATGTGGACTAGCAGCAAGTTCCACTTGCATTTGGTTAAAAGTGGATTTATTGGATGAAGTGAGCTTAATTTCTTGCAATCATGCTCGCCCGTTCCCTCGCTCTCTTCCCGTCCTCCATATCGTATGTACAACTACAGCTCATAATATATATTTTTTATATTTATACTATCGTTTCCCTAACAAGAACAATAGCGATAGGTTGTAAAACCCAGGAATAAAATGGTGGTTATAGCGGGTAGTAAACGGAACTGTTTTAATTACATGAACCCGTACTTAACAACAATCATTATGATTCCAGAGAAATTTTATTTCGCATATAGACTCCGCCGTGTATATAAGGTATTTTATTCATGTTGAAAATTTGAATTTATTATGCCGTTTCTTTTTGTCTGCCGTGAAACGATAAACCCCGCGTAGGTAGGTACTACAAGTACCTATTATCGGTTTTCTGTTGTAGGCACACTCTCATTATTTTCGTGAGGCATGGCATGGCACACACACACACACACACGCCGGCGTTTCGCATAAACGAGGTGAGAGAGTAATTCACACGAAATTCCCTATTCTTATTGTAATTCCTCTCGTATAATATGATGTACCAGAGTCAAAAGCGCGTAGATCAATTTCGCAGACAGTTCAAGATTTTCGGAGATGCCGGGATGAGAAGTAAAAGTTCATAGATGTGCACAAAACCCTCAGTTCCGTATATTACATAGTATTTCCCTTCATTCTTCAGTTCTATATTTTCGGGGGAAACAAGGAAAAGGTTTTTATCCCTCAGTGGAATAAACTTTCACGCAGACATCCGCTTCCATGAATTTAATCAGTGTGAAAGACTCTGCCCGCCACGCTCTCCATAATATTATTTATTGTGAGTGGAGAAAATGCATGATAAAAGGCATCCGTGGATAGGCATAATATCCCTATATAGGTACAAATATATAATCTCCGGCTTCCATACCCGTCCTCATATTAAGTGTGATTAATTTACTGGGTTGGAGTTGAGTCGGGATAAATGCGGCGATATAACTTTTCCACAGTTTAGAGTCACATTATGGCGGGTGGGCATGCCATTATTCGTGTGTGCTGCTTGCTGCTGCTGCTGCTATATATGTGCATAATCAGAGTGAAATACTATGGCCAGGTGGTACCCAATCGGGGTTTGGGATACACATGGGACTATCGTGTAGTTTTGATCTTTGAAATTCTGTCTTGGATTATGATGACAGGATCATTAATAACCTTTATCATATACTGCCACCACGCTAAAGACGCCAGCTGGAGCTGAGACTGGGTGTTCCACGTGTGATAAAAAAAATATTTCCTTTTTGACGCATATGGTAATGTAAGGAAGGATGGTATCAATTATAAACACACACTTTGAATAATCTGACCCTACATCAACATTTCCTTGAGGAATGATGACACGTGGGTATGAGGTTTAAAATCCGAACCAACAGAATTGAGAAAACCGCAGCTTTCAAAACTGATGACTAAATTTCGTCGTTTTGTGGATTTGATCGTTTACCATGTCTGGGAATCAATGAGGGTAGCACACAACTTCCCGGATATAGATGACACAAAAGGGTTCCATCAGGAATAAGACGGTTTTCAGTGGCGCGCTAACAAACACAGCCACCCTTTTTCCGTAACCCAATGTCGAAACTCGTTTTCAGCAATAGGAAAATAGGAAATTGGAGGTGATGCATTAAAGGAAGAAAAACCTCCATTCTGTTTTTTCTCTTTCGAGTCGTCACTCTGGATCTCGGAAATTGTGGAAAAGGGGGTGAAAAGCCAGTGAGTAATTCCATGTTATTTTATTTGATCTATATATATATCCTCCTTGCGTAGCCACATATACACGGCATAGAAGAAGCATTATAAAACGCAGAATAAA
>JAANSN010006026.1:0-11293 GCA_036850665.1 Dicranocentrus wangi
GCTAATCATGGGTTTACACATGTAAAGCAAATTTTCGTGGGTTTAATTAGTCTTGCATGTTTTACAGCTGTCAGGCGGAATGAGCCATTTTGTGGCTTGTAAATTATTATTTCGTCAAAGCCAGCGTCGGGGGAAGCTGAGAGTGAGTGCACTTGGATGGGATATACATAGGCAGAGTTAAAAAGTGCGTACACACCCATTAGCCTAATGGTCTCCCATTTCTAGGATAACCATACCATAACTGGATGCAACTTGTACTTTGTACTTATTTCCCACTTGTAAGCTTAGTCTTCTTGGTTTAATCTAGGGCTCTGATGAAACTGCAACTTTTTTTCGGTGTTCTTACTTAGCTCGTCAAAGAACAATAGCTAAAACATTGTTTTAAGTTCATAATCGGTATTGCTCTCCGGACCCCTTCTTCCTCATAATATTCTGCTGCCCCAATAACAATCCGGATCAATGAGAAAATCCAATTCATTTTATTGCATAACATTTATTATTACTTACTACTACCTTACAACCTTCTGTAGTTCATTTTGAGTGATCCGAGCGAGTGAGCGAGGTGGAAAGGTGGATTTTTTGGTCCCCCTTCTCACTCTCATTCTGACGAGATAATATGTAATCCAGAGTGCATCAAATCTGCTGCTTTTTGCTTTTTCGGTTTTTGGGGTCGGTTTCGGTAGAGGATAATGTAACTGCGGTAGATTATGATCTGAGAGGAGGGAAGTTGCTTCCACTGCGAGTCCCCTATTCCCAGTTGATTGTGAATTATGTGCTAATTTTATTTTTGGTTTTTTTCCTGTGGGGAGGACGAGGAGGAAGTATATTAGTTTTGCTCTGAAATAATGTTTCTGGTTTTCAGTTGCCGCCGCCGCTGTAATTCTCTTTTTGTTTATTACACTCGCTCGCGCACACAAGTGTAATTAGATTACACAGTCCCGACTTGGTATATGGGCATAAGACTGTGTGGGAAAGTAAATGTGAAGCAGATTGATTGTCATTGTTTTGCCGTGGTTTAAGCTTGCTTCTGCTGATGCATAAAGTACAAAAAAATAATCCGTTTACATGCGTAAGTATAAGTACACGCTCACACAATCAGTCTAAATGTTCACGCAGGAATTGTCGAGGCTTTGCAGTGCACCATTCAAAACGTGATAAAGTGAGCAAGCCACAATCTCCAGGATGATTAATTAACAGAAGGGGTAGCAAAAAAGAGTATTTTTGTGGGGTTGTTGGGGTTGTATTCTAAATTTTGTGATTTCATGTTTGCATATTTGCAGGCGAGATGGATGCTACCGATGTGTCGTGTTTCATGAGAAGCACTACAACGTTCTCCAATACAAAGAGAGTAAGTTTGACGCCGTTTCGTTGCTTTAAAATATTACTGAATGTTGATTTTGACTAAAGATTTCTCAACCACAAGGCAGTATAGTAAAGTATAGATAAATAATAATGAAATGGTGTGTGTTTTATAGCGTTTTGTCAACCCGACCGCAAACCTGTTCGGAGCGTCTGCTCCACAATCACTGGAGACGCCAACCTGTTTGCCATGTTCCGTTTGGACGCCAAGGCCATCGACTGTCCCTTCCGAGCACCGCTCAGCTTCACGTACAATCGGGGTCATGGGGAGTGTCGCTACCCAGTCTCGTCCGTGGACTCTTGCACACATCCCTCAAGACTCCTGCTAAACTATCAAGCTTGCCCAGACGTTCCTGGAACGGAGAGCACGGGTTTGTTTTTTAAAAAAAATCATAATCTTCCGTCTTGTTAAAATTAAATTAGACACCCGTATCTCACGTCACATATTATTCCCCCTTTTCAATATGATACACCCGCTTTTTTGTTTACAAATCTGAAACAAGGCAGATTAATCCTGGTTAATCTGAGAAATCCAGAAAATCCTTTTTTCCCTTTTTCCTTTAAATCACTCCAACATATCAGCAACTCGTCCGTGGACTCTTGCACACATCCCTCAAGACTCCTGCTAAACTATCAAGCTTGCCCAGACGTTCCTGGAACGGAGAGCACGGGTTTGTTTTAAAAAAAATCATAATCTTCCGTCTTGTTAAAATTAAATTAGACACCCGTATCTCACGTCACATTATATTCCCCCTTTTCAATATGATACACCCGCTTTTTTGTTTACAAATCTGAAACAAGGCAGATTAATCCTGGTTAATCTGAAAAATCCAGAAAATCCTTTTTCCCTTTTTCCTTTAAATCACTCCAGCATATCAGCAGCATGATGCAGTGTGAATGCATATAAATTATATGCAGGCAGGGACTGCACTGCTGAGCCCATCATTTGGGGATGCTGCACAATATGGAAAAAAGAAAAAGAATAATGGTGAATGATAAATGATCATTTCTCCTCCTGCTCTGCTGGTAGTATTATGAGTGCACAAGTGGTGGTGGTGGGGTGGTGCATGGTGCATCCTATTTTACATTTTACACTTGTTTTCTCTTTCTCTCCCCCCCTCTGCCTGCCTGCTCGTTCGAGGAGACTCCAGATGTTTGCTTTAAATGAATGAGGTGGATGGATGAAGACAAGGAATATATTAAAACTAATGAATTTTTAAAACTTGTTTCTTTTTCTTTTGAACACAAACTGTGGATACACGGGAAAAATAATGCTCCGTCAACCCAAACATTGTTGTTTTTTGTTGGAAACCTCGGAACCCTCCTCCAGTGGAAGAGCTGCAGTGTTTAGCGTCATGGAAGGAAGGCTCATCCCGCTATCTCCTTGGCTTGATCAAGTACAACCATCATGCCAGCTACGAGGAGCGATTCCGATGCTTCGTTTACGAGAAAATTAAAAAGGGGATGCCTGTCGTGGGAAGCGTCATTGGTGTTGGCGGAGGTGGTGGTGGTGGGGGTAATGGTGTCAGAGGACTCCACCACTCGGCATTATCATCATCATCTCAGCATCATCAACAAGCCATGCAGCCGATGCAGATGCAGGCCCACCAACTAAATCATAATTTGAGGAATAACCATCTGAGCTTTAATTCCTCACAGAATCATCCATTCCACTCAATCTTCCTCCTATCCGCTCATCAGCGGTCCGGCTGCCAGTTCCCTCATGATGGATCCGAACATCATGTTTCGGGTTTCACAATCCGGGGACGCCACGTGTAATGGGCTTTCCATTCTGGAGGGCTCTAGAACAATGACGTTTCGCAGAGGTAAGGGTTACACCACTTCAGTCTCATTTTTGTTAAAAAGTTTCATTTTTTTCCGAAGGATTATGCAAAACAGGGAGAGTGTCTAGGAATATATAGTTGAATTGAGTGTAGAATATTATGTAGTGCCGGTCGGTCGGATTCCCAATTTCCCCAACTTTTCACTTAATTCTCTCCTCGCGTATGGGACAGGTAATTAAATATTCGTACTTAAAGATCAAAATTTAGTGTTTAGCATTCATTGTCATGCTAAATATATTCAGATTCAATACACTCTCAAAAAAAAGTTGGAGTGATACTGAGTACACTTGAAGAAAATCAACCGTCATCGTCCTACCTCCTCTCCTCCCAAATTCCAAATTCTTCTTTCTGTCGATTTTTTCCCTTCTTCTTCTTTCTAAACTTTCAATTCCCACTGCCTTGATTTGTATCCGGAGAGATCGTGATTTGAAAATATTGTGAGAACTTGGAGGAAAAGTGGATCATTCCACTCAAACGGAGGGAAAAAGGGAAAAGAACATTTTTAAGCTTCACTGATCCCATACATATTACATGTATGAGTGCCTCCTCTCCTCCTTCTCCAACTCCAACTTATTATGGAAGAGGAGGATTCTTCTTGGAAGAAATACAAAATATGTCTGTAAATGTAGGAAGCTATATATATACACAGAGCACAGCAGCAGCAGCAGCAGCTCTCCTTTCCTTCGTCGACTTCCCGAAAATGAACTCTTTTCGTGTGAAGACGGGAAGGAATGTTTTTGTGAGAATACTAAGGGTGCACACGCACACACTTTATCTTGCCGTTATACCTATAAAAAAAATATCCCTCCACGTTTTTTCCTCTTTTCATTCTTTCTGAGAGAGACCCATAAGGTATTTCTTCGTATATGATCAGCAGCAGCAGCAGACCCAGACACACCGTCACAGGAAAAAATATGTATCGGCGAGGCTTAATTCGAAATTTACATTCTTGAGGAGTTACTTTTTATGTACATAACTTTCCAAGTTAAATACGGGATATGACTGCTGTGCTGTTTCAACTATATATATCAGCAGCAGCAGCAGACCCAGACACACCGTCACAAGAAAAAATATGTATCGGCGAGGCTTAATTCGAAATTTACATTCTTGAGGAGTTACTTTTTATGTACATAACTTTCCAAGTTAAATACGGGATATGACTGCTGCTGTGTGCAACTATATGTAGGATTCAGGATAATATACCCTTTTACGGCGTATATCAGGAGGGCGGTATGGTTGCTGCATACTAAAAAAAATTTTTTTCTAGACCCCCGAATACAATAATAAAATACATGAAAACACATACAATAAACCAGTTTACGTATTCCTCTTCCGACGACTACTCTCTCTCTCTCTGGTTGTTCCTCCAACTTTCTTTCCTAGCTCGTTTACCTCGTTCATTCGTTCCTCCATTCCCCTCGTTTACTTTCTTGTTTAGTTAGTTGGTTAAACTGGGTTCGTTACCGCGGCCCGGTCCACTTTTTTTCAAAACGGCGAGTATCAACGAGCTCACATTTATAGTTCATTCCGGTATTTTATAAAAGGGTATAGAGTATAGGTAGTAGTTGCCGGAACTGAACCCATAAAATATACCATTATCACGGAGAGGCTGTTGCAGCTAATAAAAATGCATTTGTAATACGCTCACAAAAACAAGAGGGAAAGGTAGACGGACGGGCTGTTTTTTCCCCATACCCAAAACTGCTCTGCATCAAAATAGTGAAAATATAGTGAATGCCTTTCGAAAGTACTTGAACTAGCAGAGGAAATACATAATACATTGTAACCCCGTCTCATTTCATTTTCCAGATAAAATACTTATCGCAGCATCCATCCTCCATGCACTTCTCCTTCTCTCAAGTCCACTTTTTATCTCAAGGTTTGATTCTGGCGAAAAAAAATAGAGAGCCAAAAAACCTCAAGGATTTTTTTTTTCTCCTGGAGAAAGAAGAAGGGAAAAAAGTCGAAACTCGAACTCGACTCTGCAGAATATAGTGTGTGTCTGTGTCTGTATATGTGTGCTGTTTTGGTTTAGCTCCATTTTCCTCCACGCTTGTTCTTTGCTTTTGTTTAGTTTAGCTGAAAAATGGGATGTGAGAGTCTGTTTTTTTTTCGTTCCGAGCTCAGCAGACGTAAGACATCCCAAAGGAACCATTTCACCATGGCTCATTCCAATCGAAAAAGACAAACAAAAACTAGCTCTCTAGGTTCTTCTTTTTTTCTCTTTCTTTCTCCCGTTCTGAAAGTTCATAGTGCACATATCCTCCTCTTTCCCTTTCTCTCGCTCGCTCTGGTCCTCGATGAAAATGAAATAGGGAAAGAGAGAAAAGAGAGAGGACTTGGTGTTGTGATGTGATGATAGAAAATTTTGGAGATGGTGCGCTCACCCGGCTCATCTGACTGACGCTGATACATTCTGTCTATTTCTATTGTGTATATCTAAAAAAAAAGTCTCTTCAGAGCCTCTTCCCGTTGATGTGCACATTTTCCTATCAACTCCTTTACTCACCATCTCACATCACTCGCGCGACTCTCTCCTTAGTTTTAACAATACCTATAACAACTCTGTCCCTTTCGCAGCGCAAGTTTCTTCTTCTTCTTCTATCCAAAAGCCGTGGTTCCGTGCACAATACACATCGCCAAGTGGGAATTCCGACTTTTTTCCTGAAAAAAAAAACAGAAAAAAAAAGAAGAAGAAAAACTAGGGCTGGGATGAAAGCTGTTTCACTTTCTGTTCACAATCCTTGAGAGAGAGGGAAAAAATCCGGCTACCTTTACAGGATTTTTTTTTCTCATGTCCTTTTTTTTCTAGTCTTATATGCCGTCGGCATGCATGATTATCTCGGGTTGCATGATGATTCGCAACTCTGTTGGGAAAAGCAGGTGCTTGAGAGAAGAAGAAGAAGAAGAGAGAAAAAAAGTGAACAACTACCGAACACACACGACACGACAGAGAGTTTCTAGAGTTTCCTATTACGTTATACGTGTACTACCAAACAATGAATGGAATATTGAACGGTTCCAAAAAAAGCTCATTTCTTCTCTACCGGCTCATTATTAAGTTGCAGTGGTGAACTTGTTAAATATGCATGCGACCATTGGAAAAACTTTCTTCTTTTTTTGTGAAAAAGAAGAAGAAACTTTGCCTTTTCTTACTTGGTCGTGTTTAACCTTATTAATGGGGGAGAGAAAAGTGCAAAAAAGATGGGTAATAGGGAAACATCCGGTATTCATGAGAAAATTCAAGTATATTTTTTCTACCTATACGCTTCTGCCTACTTCCCATTTTGTATATTATAACCCTTAAAAAGCTGTGATATACAACAAGACTGCGAAAAGGAAGAGGATAACAATGAGGCGGAAATGGGAAAATGAATATAATAGTGTCATACGCATTGCGTCTACCTGCGTACCTATACAGATATATTAATCATGTGTA
This sequence comes from Dicranocentrus wangi, assembly GCA_036850665.1. Lineage (NCBI taxonomy): Eukaryota > Metazoa > Arthropoda > Collembola > Entomobryomorpha > Entomobryidae > Dicranocentrus > Dicranocentrus wangi. The sequence goes on from JAANSN010006026.1 coordinate 6,643, forward strand.
AATTTCTCCCTTTTTTGAGCCACCTCGAGGTGGAAGGAAAATATATGTTGGGCTCTTTTTTGTTTCCTTTTCCTTTTTTTCGTGGGAACCATGCTCCCAGGTCAAGCACCTGTCTCCTTTCATTCAAGTGTATCTCCAAGATTTTTCCTAAGACTTGTGTAAAAAAAAGCTGCGTTGAACAAAAAAGTTTTTTTTGTTTGCGTTCGCGTTGGAGGAACGAGCATGCCGTTGAAGCAGCAGCATGAAACTAGGCTAGACTGTAACTACTAACTGACCTCTCAGAAAAAAAAAGTTTTTTTAAAGGTATAAAGTATATTTAGATGGGAAAGGTGTGTTTAAGGTGAAGGTGGTGTATATATAGGATTAGCTGCGAATCTATAAAATAAACTTGGAACTTTGGAAAGGGGAAACTATGTATTACGGCTAATGGGAAGAGAAAAGCAGATATCCATAAAGTCTCTCCGAATCTCCTCATCCGATCCCGGCTTCCTTTTTCCCCCTTGTATTAACATTCAAGGAATAACTGACAGTGTATAGCCATAGCCTGCTCAACTAAATTGGAAAACATTTTGCAAAATTCATGTGTGGAAAAGAGCCGTCAGGCAGAAGATGGGACATGAGAGCATGGAGGATGGAGGAAACAAGGGGAAAAGTGTAGTTTTTGGAGTTGTTATACTGGCACAAAATTTCACATTCCTCCATCCATGCGATGCCAATGCCAAATCCAAGCGGACAAGACATGGAAAACTACTACTGTATTAAATAAAAGTTTCAGGACGCGGAACGGGCTCACTCTAGTTAAATTGCAATCCGCCCGTATTACCTGCCAGGTATTGGCATGATGGAGGGAAAAAACACGGAAGGAGGAAAAAGGAGAAAGGAAAAAAACTTTTTTTTTTAGAAATTAGATTGGTTTCGTGCAACACAACTCTTTGCGGTGGCATGCAGGGAAAAGTTTTTTTCCCTTTTTTTTGTAGAACAAATCCAAAGCGAAACGTTTTTTTTCTCTTTCAAGGAGTTGAGTTTATCGTAAATTAACTGACAGATGATGGGTAGGAAACACGGACATGAGCAATTTTTATAAAAAAAGGAAACGTTAATTTTTGTGTTTTGTTTTTTTGAAAATAACTACATACAGTTCAGGTTGAAGTGGCATGGGAAGTCTTTGAGAGAAAATATGGGTCATGAAAAAAACTGAATTAGTTGCTTTTCCGGTTTTCCCACAAAACAATGGAAAAAGTTGGCTACGGTCAAAATAGTGATTGCTGTTGTGCGAGATGTTGTTCAAATGTTAATTGAGCCTCTGAACTTGGGATGAATTATTAGGCTCAAAATGCGAACTGAATTTCCAATAATTTATTACGATTATCTTCCCGACCGAAAAGTAGGTCTTGGGAAATATTTTTGTCTGTGTTGTTGTTCCAGCCAGCCAAAAAAGCAAATATCCCCCAGCGGCTGATACATACTTATTTTATTGAAGACTGCTAATACACGTGATTTAAGTGCCCATAAATCTCCTCTCTGATTTCCTTTATTGTCCATAATTGTGTTTCGCAGTACAAGCTCCAAAACCATGTCACTTCCCATCATGGCTCCAGCTCCACCCTCAGTGGCACACTCTTGACCGGAGGTCAACATTCAGCTTTGACTCTACCAATCTCAAAGTGACCAATTCCTCATCGACTTCCACTTCATACGGGGATTTCTTTGGGAGTGCTGGCGCCGAGCCCAGTTCCAGCATGAATATACTCAGCATGACAGCCTCGTGCGCCCAAATCCTGGAGAGCATAAGTTCGGACAGGGTACGCCTCGTGCTCCACACTACGGCTGGGTGGTAAGCTGAGAAAACTCTATAATACAAAATTTTCCTTTTCTTATTCTAAATTATTTTCTCTTTCAAACAAGTTTGTGTGAGAAAAAAAAGAAAGTTTTCATCTTTATAATGAGTTTCGGGGTGATGGTGCAAGGTGAAATCCAGGAAATGAGAAAGTATGCACATCAAAAATACTTTTTTTCCCGGTTGCACTTTTCATTTCCTGGATGCACAACACGCCGAGATCTCCAAGAAAGTGGCACACAGCAGCATCGCTTATATTATTTCCTGAATGTCTATTCTTCATTCTCCGCCCGCAAAACACTTTTCCTTTTTTTTTTAAATCTGGCTCAATTCATTCATAACCGTATCCACTTTCTGGAGCCTCCATTAAAATTCGCTTCCTCGCGGAAACCTACTACTATTAATTAAACTGCCATGGAATGTCAGCGTACGTCAGCCCATAAATGAAATGAGTGGAAGGGAGGAGGAGGAGGACAACAAAAAAATGGGAACATGGCTCTTGGGCCGTTTTGCGTTCGCCTTCACAACAGTTGTTGTTGCAGTCCCGGAAAATTATGACGTGTGTGGCGGTGGTGCCCAACGTACTCTGCTGTTTTCTGTTTTGCAAAACATAATTTCGTGAATCAGAGCAAGGTCTGCTGACTGAAATGATGTTATAGAGCCCGATCGGAAACTCTCTTCTGCCGTGTGCCATAACGCATAATATATAACATATCCTCTGACATGCACATGAGCATAAATTGAATGTGACCGGGAGCGGAACCGATCCCATAATTTGATAAATCCATATTATTGTACACTCGTAAATACGTCGTACAACATCTGATTCCAATATAATGTCGCATGTTTTGTCAGTTGAGTTGCACACTAGCTCATTTTAACTCTGCACAATAATTTCCTCATATATATGACGACTGGCTATGCAGTCGCAGTCGTCCAAAGGACCATTTTACCATTTCCACATTGGCTCCGCTCAACATGAAAAAAATTCCCGGTTTATGTTGATCCCTTATCGGACCTTGTATTTTCTGGGAAAGTGGTAGTGGCTTAGGGGGGAGAAACAAAGAACGTCATTTCGAGTTCGATTGACGCAAGAAAAAGAAGAGAAAGGAAGGAACGAGAAAGTGCCGCTGCAAGATGATAAATTGTTGGCAAACCCCTTTTTCTTTCCTTGGGTTGTTGTTGTACATTTTCTTGGATGCAGTGTGTAATGTGTTAAAATACTCTGGACAACTAGGAAGTACTTCTTTTTTTGAGGGTATCAAAAAACACCATGTTTCCTTCCAGCGAAAACATGAAAACAGTTCTCCACCTCTCTCGCTCGCATTTTGTGTATTCAGGCAGAGGCAGAGCACGTTAGACGGGAAGAGTACAGTTCTGGGAAGAAGAAGAGAAGAAAAAAAAATGTTAAAAAGTGCCAGTGTATTTTTTCTTCGAAAGGCATAGCATTTTCTCTTGTTTGTGTACCATAATCTCCACTAGATTTTTACAAGGTCTAAATCTAAAGCAACAACACTGTACACACTGTCGTAAAAAATGTATACCGACCGACTACCGACACGACGAGAAAAAGAACAACAGGAGAATATTGGCCCAAGCAAAAAGTAGTGCAATTCACGTAGTGTGCCTGCTCCGCTGCTGCTCCCTCCTCCTCNACTGTACACACTGTCGTAAAAAAATGTGTACCGACCGACTACCGACACGACGAGAAAAAGAACAACAGGAGAATATTGGCCCAAGCAAAAAGTAGTGCAATTCACGTAGTGTGCCTGCTCCGCTGCTGCTCCCTCCTCCTCCTCCTCTCTGTTTTTCTTTATTCTGATAAACTCACTAAATTTTTACAACCGCTGCAAGGACTTGGGTGGCTCCCCCGTGATATATGGGTTTGCAGAGGGAGTGTGTGTCGGCTTTAATGGAACTGTTAAACGGTCAGTCAAGACGAGGACGAGGGGAGCAGAGTGTTCGCATTTCACACAAACGCAAAATATATACGCGAGTACCGAGAACGTACTTAGATTATGTAAACTAACAAGTTTTTTTTTCGCTCAACGTGTTTTTTCGGTATATCAACTGGTTTAAATAGGGTTTCTCACGGTATCCTACAAAGAGTAAAAGATAGCAGAGAAGCAAAAACATCTTGTCCCTTTTTGGAGGAAGCAGCATTATATGCCATGTTGCTTTTCTTACGGTTAGATGACGAGTATTCAGAAAAAAGGAAGAAAAAAATTTCCTGGATTTATCTTTCCCATACAAAATATGCTCCTGTGTATATGGATGTTCATCCTTGAAAAAAAATCATTCAAGCGCTGACAAGTAATACATATCCATTCCGAGAAATTCAAAAGAGATGCAACAGTAGCGAGCGAGCAAGAAAGAGCAAATACCTATATATATATGGTTTGGTTTTGTAGTATTTATGTGGCTGTGGCAGTTGTTGAATATGGTACGTGCGGGATGCGGGGGGGGTAAGGGGAGTGGGAAAAATATGTATTTTTTGACATATAAACCGATTACCCGCACTATTTCTTGTCTTGCATCCATCCATTTTCCACTGGAATTCACGGAATGCATGCCAGCGATATATCCATGCAGAAAAAAACTATCTACATTTTTTATATAACCCCCGAAAAAAAACATTGGATATACGGGATTGGTGGATGTATTTAACAAATCGGTTTTTGCAGTGTGACGGGTTACTTCTGTTGCTTCCGAGAACGCCACCAACCGCGCCGTGCTCCTTATCCCTCCCTGCATATAACAAAAACTGTTTATGAAAATGCATAAAATTCTCTGCTTTTCCCACGAAAAAAAAAA
>JAANSN010006027.1:0-11292 GCA_036850665.1 Dicranocentrus wangi
TTGCAAGATAAGCTTAAATCTAATGAGGCGCAACTTGATGAAACAGTTAAAAAGAATGAAGAGTTACAGCTGATTGTCAACAGCCAGGAACGAGAGTGGGAATTTGCAAAATTAAAGGGGTTATATCTAGAAAAAGTAGTTTTTGGCAGTGGAGAGACTAGCAAGGACGATGCTGAATTGGACAGTGAAATCCGTGACAAAATGAGCAATATGGATGAGTAATTAGTTATAAACAGTCGAAACAATTGAATAGAATTGAATAGATTATTGTAGAGTGTCTGTTCTTCACGAGAATTGTTTGAGCTGAAGTAACTCTTCTAGATTCAAACAACGAGTTAGCAAGCGTTTCTGTATTCATTAGCCTGACGTATTCAATAACTAGATTACTCCGCCAGCACTGCGTGCTGGCCGAATATACTAGTATTGATATATGAACACATGAAACAAGCTATCAAGCTGAATTTTACTATTTCCAAATTTCAGGTGTAGTTCACGCGAGAGTACAAGCTTAAATCACAGACAGTCATCAAATGTGACCATGCATAATGTACACCACATAATATTACGTTTACGTTTACAACTAGACACACGGACCAAATCCCTTTTCACCCTTTTATTATATTCCGAAGCAGCGGATAAATTTTCAGCTTGTCCAACAGAAACTTGTGGTGATATTTTGGAGTTGCTGCGTTAAAATAACTTTCTCGTCCTTTACTCGTATTGCTAGAAACATTTTCACAAAACATGAGTTGTTTTATACTTGTCCATCAGGTGTCAAATTATCAACTGACAACAACTCACCGCTCCCATTTGACAGAACTAGAGAAAGTCTGACATGTGGCTCTGTATTATGTTTTTTTATTTTTAAAAAAACTCTACAAATGCTGCGTATTTAGCATTCTGCTTTTGGTTTGACGCAATCGTACTAATATATTCGCACTAGTCCTCCATCTCCATCCAGAACCCAAGGAAATATAGTATTGAGCTGTCACGGTCGAGGAGAGTGTATCCGTTTATCAACCTTGTCGACCATTTTACGGTCTTATTGGCTTTAAAAAAATGCTGACATCCAACTTCTTACTCCCGACGTTGTTGCGCTACCTGCGCCTGGCAAACACCATGGGCACTCTGGGTTTCACCTGGGACCCGGACAGGAATAAAGTGGTTTTGTTGGGAAAAAGAGGCGAAATTTGGAATCAGAGAATCCTCTCGGGGATATTCGCTTTCCTTGTTGGGGTGACTGTATCCCAAGCCGCCATGTCGGATCCGGAGGAATCTACTTTTGCTGACAAATGCGTTGGACCTCTGGCCACGATTTGGGTTTCAGTTAGCTTTTCCGTACTAGTTGGGTATCGGATTAAGCGGGAAGAGCTGGTGCAATTCATCAACGCTTTGATTGCTTATGCAAAGCCTGACAATGGTATAAAAATATAATAAAAATGCAAAGCATTAAGGTTTTAGTTTTAATTGACTTTTATTCCAGAATTTTGAAAATTTAATTTATGATTTCCAGATCTTTGGACTTTACCATTTCAAAATATCAGAAACTTGCTCCGTGGAGTGCTCCACTTGGACGGGTTTGGAAATTCCATTCCCATTTCAAATGGGGAAAATGTTATCCAGCCACCAGCTACACCTGGATATTACCGAGCAACTCACAACGATTCTGATCAAATACGGATTTGTCGCAGTGATTATCGCTGGGAATAGCGTCATTCCGGCACTGATACTCGTGCTCCCTTGTCAAGTTGGAAATCCTGCTAAATATCTAATGCCAGAATGCTCGATGAAACTGCGCCAGTACGGCTCGACCTACGAGGGTTTTGCCTACGCACTTGCGCTGAGCACCTATTTATTTGTGGGGCTGTACTCCACAGTATTTACAGTTTTCTCCATTTCCGTCCTCATGATCTCCCAGATGAGCTTTCGCGCGTATTTGAAAATCCTTCGGAGGGACTACTTTCAAAAGTTGGCGACCGACGCAAGCCGGTTTCGAATGGTCAAAATGTTCCGCCAGCTCCAACTTCTGTGCGAGGCTTTCAACGCCATTCACCAAATCCATGTCACGGGGCTACTCGTGTTTGGCGTAATATTAGTCCACATTTCGGTAATATACGCGACCATACAGCTGGAACTTGCGAGCACAAACAAGCTGCTGTTCTTGCTATTTATGCAAGTCTCGGTGTTGGTAACGTTGATCCATTTTGGAATATTACACTCCCTGGGCGAGATATCTCACGAGTCGGAAAAGTTGTTGAGGGAGCTGAGAATTGTGAAACAGGGTTCATATTTGAACAAGTCTTGGTCCTCTTGCATGCCGCTAAGGGTGAAACTTGGGTCGTGCAATAATTATATTGACAAGCTGACAGCTTTGGTTTCACAAGAGTTTGTCTTTTCCCAGGTTGCAGATCTACTCCTACTTCAATAATAATGATAGGTAATTAGGTAATATATCTCACGATCAGTTCAAACGGGGTTTAATAATAATAGCGGGAATATCCGCAAGTTTAGAGAGGTTGAATGTTGGATTGGATTGAAGATATGTTAGCACTTTAGCAGTTGAGTGCACTGCGTGCATTATTACTTTGTTGATGAATAAGTGGATTATTACGTGCTTTTATGGAATTGGATACATTTATATTAACGACTGGGAAGTTAGCTGATGAGATGCTAATCAATCATAAGTAAATGAGTGGCATGGCATGTGTAGATAGATATACTTAAAGTACGCTTTGATTTATTGCTGTGTCAACAACCCCAATAAACTACAGTTTTATAAAGGTTTAAGTTTATTATAAATATATTGAGCTCGCGTTTTCAGAATAGAAGGTAATGTAAGAATTCACATGCTTACTTTAAAAACTATGCAGAAAATTTTGTGTAAAAAATTTGGTTAGTTTAGTTTGAAAGATATTGTTGATTGAGCTTTTCTCGCGTATATACACTTAAAAAATAAAATCACCCTTTCTTATAAATTTTCAAATTGGAAATCAAACAACACAAAATCCTCTATAACACAAGTAGCGGAGAAAGGTGGGGAGACAGAAAAATTTATTTAGCATGGCGACAAAAGGCAGGCGGGATACAGATTAGGTGAAAGTACTGCATTCAGTGGGATAGCAGCACGTATTTTGCTTTGTTATTTATTTTAAAATGGGCTTGCAAGACGTGCCCATGCTGAACAGCGGAGCATTCGTCCACGAAAGTGTAGCAGGACGTCTGAGAATGATGTTTTTTTTAGTCCGCGATGTTTACTAAAGTGACATAGTAAATATTAACTTGACACGTGCCAGTCAAACTCCCATTTTCTCGTCCACCTTCTCCAGTTTGATTGAACTGATTCCAACAAGCTCATCCTACTTGTCCAAATATCAAATCCTCTGTCAAGCCAAACTAAAACCTATATTTTATTCATTCATATGTCGCTCAAGCAGGTTTTTCCACATTTTTTCATCAGTTGAAAATGTATATTTTCCTCGCTATTGCTCCGACTCCGACATGCCATGTATGCCATGTCACAAAAAAATTAACATTGGTGCTGAATGCTCGACAATAACATCATCGACCGCCCAGCTGTATATTTAACCAACATGCCCCGCTAACATGTTCCCCATTTTGAAATGTTTTTGTTGTTGGAGGTCTTCCCGGTGTCCACGGAATTTACTGGAAAACCCCCGCTAACAAGTAGAAAGCATGTGACAAAAGTAGAATGTAGTAATTATAAATCAATGCTGAATGCTCTGGGTTCGTTTTGGCCTGAAATCAATGTGAATTATAAATTTGTTTTTTGGATGATGCCCTGTCTACGGATTGAACATGTTGGTATCTTGACGAAGGAATATGCGGACAATAATGACAAGAGTAGCAGCGAGTTGTTGAAATCATCAGGATGTCAAAATGGAGGAACGTGTCAGGAATAGACGGTAAACATGTGCCTAGTAGTTCTAGTTATGCATAGTAGTTTAAAACATTCAGCTGTAAATGTGAAAACAAGAAGCCGCTGTCAAGCTACAAACTGTGCTTGATGGACATGGAGAAATGTTCCACTTACTACCAGTAATACATTCCACTCACAAGAATACAAACCCCTCAGTTTGAATAAATAACGAGACAAGAGCCCCACTTTTCCCAACGGGAATAAAATCCAGCTATCATTCCACTTTTTAGTACAGACCAACACCGTCAAAACTTGTTGCTCATCATCCTCATCAAATCATCACATGTTAAATAACAGTTTCCTTCTCCCCACATTTCTCCGCTACTTAAAGCTGGGAAATCATGTTGGGGCCATAGGCTTCAGTTGGGCGGCGGGGTCCGAGAAGAGGAGGCTAACTTTGCTCAAATCTCGGACAGAGATTTTCTACCACAAGCTTTGCCTGGCTGCCTACTTCCTTCTGGTAGCCATAAACTGCCACCAATCACTGCAATCCTCACCGGAGACACCCTTTGCTGAACAGTGTGCAGGGATGTACATGGCGTTTTGGTACGCTGGGTTTGTTCAGCCTGCAATCTCCTACCATCTGAAACGGGAGGAAATTGTCAAGTTGGTCAACCAAGTGATTGGGATTTCAGAGAAGCATGAGGCTCGCTGGAAATTGCCATCATTCATTAGCGCCTTGAAATCAGCTCTGAGGAGCCGTTTCAAGACACATTTGCCAACTCTGCGCCCGACACCCACGACTGAACGAAATGACGACGACGACGACTGTGGATTCAAACCCGTCACACTGGATCGAGTCGAAATGCTCATCACGATCCTCTTCAAATACGGCTTTGGCCTGTATGTCTGGACACCGGAAATTGGGGCAGCGATATTCGTGTGGATGATGCCGTGTATGTCGGCCAATCCCGGCAGGGCGTTGCTCCCTCAGTGCAATCCCGCGCTCCGGGAATGGAGTCATTGGTGGAGTTACCAGCTCTGTGCCAACCTCCTTGCCTACCTGCTCAACCTCTTCATCCTCTCCTTCTCGGAATACCTGTGTACCATTCTGATGACGAGCCTCCTGGTGCTGACAATGGTGATTCGGTTCCAGCTCAAGGAGTACGCCGCCTTGTACCACTACTTCATCAGGGAGGAGGAATCTGGTGGAAATCAAAAAAATCAACGAGAACGACGGTTTGAAAGGTCGGCTGCATTTCGGCAGATTCAAATTCTCTGCGAGGAGTTTAACGCCATTCACGCCACGCAGCTGACCGGACCCTTCATGGTGTTTGTGCTGAGCATGCAAATCACTGAGGTGTACGCCGCCATCAAAATTGGCCTGGACAAGACGTCGTCCGTTGCCTTCACCTCTCTCTTTGCCTTTTACGGGCTCATTGTGACTGTTTGCCATTTCGCAATATTTGAGTCAATGGCGCAAATCTCCAACCAGTTCGAGTCCCTGATGGAAACGCTGAAAGCCAGAAAGCCAAGAAGGGACATCAAGCACCACGAAAGGTTTCGGCGCTCATGCAAACCCCTCCGGGTCTACTTTGGCTCCTCCAATTTCGTGGAGAGGCTGACCCCGCTGGTTTCCCAAAACTTTGCTTTCGACCAAATTGCCAGCCTGCTCCTCTTGGAGTAAATAAGGATAAAGTTTACTCTCCGTTTTAATAATATTCTAAGTTTATGAAATAATTTTTAAACTCTGTGTCTTTGTTAAGCTTTTTTTGCTTTTTGTCTTGATTAAGTAAACGCAAGATTTTTTTTGTTTTGTGCTTTTTTATTTTCGATCGTACAGCAACGTAAAAAGGTAACGTAAATAAAAGGTATCACTCTACTCGCAATTAACTGGGGAAGTGTCTATCAGAGTGTTGGGAGTTATTTCCAACAAAAGTTTCATTCCACTGTTTTAAAATTAAGGTTAAAGGTCACGAATGACAAATTGTTGCCGTAATTTTCCGTTTTGCTTAATTATGCAGCTATAATTCATGGAGGAATTCATCAAACCAGGCATGTATTACCAAACCAAAATATAGAGGCAACAATTTTTACCACATTTTAAAACTGTAAAAGTGACCCCTGACCCCGTGATGTCAACAAGGGTTACTTAATATATGACACATCAATTTTTTGTATAAGTTTAACAACATGCTTGCTGATTGTGAGTTCAGTACGGGTGCTACTTTTTCGTTAAAACTTTCATGCTAACCAACACATTTGCAAACACAAGTGGTTCCGTTCAATATTAGAAAATAAAAAATACAAGTTTCATTGCCCGTCATGCTGACGGAGTGACGGGCCCGATCACTTGCTTTATCTATTTAATTCATTCACAGACGAAAAGACGTATTAGCTATTTTGCTTTTATTCGACTTATTTCCTCAGGACAGCAGCATACAGCACTTTCACACAAAAAGCATATCGGTAGGTTGTTCTTGTGTCATCTAATGTCAAATTATCAAAACTGACAATTGACTTCACCAACCAAACCTTCACGAGAAGCCCACGAAAGCCCCAACATGATTGTGTATGATCTATTTTATTCAAAAACTGACAAGAGCAAAACTGCCTGACAGCTTTCAAATGTAATGCCAAAACTTAATTTTGCTTTTCTACATTGTCTTATATTTCCAGTCCTGCCTTTATAGAGGCGCTGCTGGCTTTCATACAGGCAACTTGTGGGGAGGAAATTGGAGTCGTTGACGTCGAGCTCCCCCCAAAGTTTTACCAAGTTATAGTGATGATATCACAAAACTTGACCTGCTCACAGAATCCAAACCAATAATGCCACCTGTGTACGCGGACAACAGAATCCATTCGCTTTTGGCTGACGGCTTAAATACACAAGGAATGGGCGCACGTGTGTTGGGAACTGGACGCTCGAGAGGTAATTGGGGGCGACATGTGGAACATGAAGGGATCTCTCCGAGCGTGGTCGTCGTACCTGTCAACTGCTCTGCTGGAAATGGGCTATTTGTGGAGGGAAGGAGGCATTCCGTTGGGTGGATTTCAAGGGATATTATTAACGACCTATGGTGCCGGGGCTCCAGACGCCGCAGTTGGTCGGAATGAACCTGAACAATGATTGACAGCAGCAGTGTTATGCCGATTGGAATCCACTCTCAGCTGGGTCTTCTGGTTAGTTTGGTGGGATGGTTCCTGGCTTCTCCTCTGCTTTTTGTGGATTGGGTGCGTTGCTCGATCGAAAGCGTGTAAATGTTGGCGGGCGCCTGTTGCCCGGCTACTAAAAATAGTAAACCCGTGCTCCTCTTATAATCTCATCCCCTTTTTTACTCTTCCCAAAAGATTTCACAATTTTATGGGAATTTTGGGTTCATTAATTAGACCCGGCATAGTCCGCGCCCTTGGACTTGTGAGCTCATATAAATACATATCATATTTATGAGAATATTAACCCCGACAAAATAGACTGGATCTCCAAACCATTCCATCCATCCAGCTTCATCGTCGTCCAATGTGACATTAAAACTAATTGTGTTCAGTCCAGGGCCAAGGTTAGGAAATCAGAACATCAGAATCTACAACATCTACTTAATTGTGTAAGTCCGCCGATTGCAAAGTAGTTAGTTGTAAGCAAAACAAAGGGGGAATATGTGAACAAAACTCTTAATTAAAAAGTGGATGACATGACGTAGGTAGCTGAAGCTCACATCACATGTTAATAAAATATTACCTGGGCAAAAACCAATTAGCGGGCTCATGTCATCCATCATCCATAATCCATAATAATAATATATATAATACTCTCTTCCAACAAAATAATCGATGTCATGACGTAATATTAAGTGTTGACATAATAGTGAATAGAAGAAGGTGGATTAATTAACATGTTAAAAGTTTATCATCATGCTATTATAACAAGCTTTGTATCTTTATCTTCACTTTTAACCCTCTTTCGCGAGGGTTTTCGCAATGTGAGATCAGATAAGGACTAGATTGTCATTGTTTTGGTAGTTGAGCATGCTCAAGTAAATGATTCTGAAACAGGAATAATGACAAGCGAAATGAATCATGGTTTTAATTAATAGAAAGTACGAAAGCACCTACCTCTCCTCCTACTTTCGCCATCTCAAAACCAGACATCCCACTTGTCACATCATCACTACTCCTTCAATTTGACTCGGAAACCCAGGCTTTAATCATTTAACAAAAATAAAACCGAGAATTTGCTCTTTTGAAAAGCTTCAGCTTGTACTTCTTTTTGTCTCCCCGGTCACACCGTCATCATGCTCAACAAGGATTTTCTACTCCCCACATTCCTCCGCTACCTCAAGCTGGCAAATAAATGGGGCTGTTTCGGCTTCAGTTGGGAGTCGACGAAAAAGAGGATCATTTTACTGGAATCCCGACGGGAGGTTTATTACCACAAATTTTGTGTGATAGCCTACATTCTACTGGTGGCCATAAATTGCGTCCAAACTCTGATGGTTCAGGCACCTGAGCAGCCAATAGCTGAGAAGTATGCGGGGGTCTACTTGGCCATTTGGTACTTTGGATTTGTGCAGCCCTCAATTTCCTACCATCTGAAGCAGGACGAAGTTCGCAAGTTGTTCAACGAAGTGATTGACATTTCCAAAAAGCACGAAGGTTACGTTTTTGAATAGTAGAAGAACTAAATCGCTAATAAATTTAATGGTTATTTATCACAATTTTTTGTCTGGTTTTGGTTTTTGGTCTAACTAGGTCGCTGGAAAATGGGCTCATTCGTCCCAGCGTTGAAGTCAGTGGCGCATGCAGTCATCTTCACCAATCAAAACCAACGAGCTCAAATTGCCCCACCCAATAATAAGCCTGACCCAGTCAAACGAATGTTGGACCGATCTGACGACAAATCCCCCGCAGTTCCATCCACCACCACCACCACTGAACCAAACCACCCCCGTGGAGCTGGAGATGGGTCAATGTCGAGCCTGGACCGAACCGAGAAGCTGATCACCATTCTCCTCAAATACGGATTTGGCCTGTATACCCACACTCCGAAGCTCGCAGCCGCGATATTTGTCGGGATTGTGCCGTGTCAGTCGGCCAACCCGGGCAAAATGTTGCTCCCGCAATGCAATCCCTCCCTCCAGGAGCTCCATTGGATTGGCAAACTACTGGCAAACGTCCTCGTCTACCTGATCAACTACTTCATTCTCGCCTTCTCGGAATATATTTGTATCATCATGGCAACCAGCGTGCTGGTGCTGACGATGCTGATCCGGTTCCACCTCAAGGAGTACGCCTCCTTCTACTTCAGGGAGAACAAATCTGAAGGGGGTGATGAGCGGTTTGAAACGGTGCGGCTATTCCGTCAAATGCAGGTCCTCTGCGAAGAGTTCAACGGCTTTCATGCAGTTCACGTGACCGGGCCCTTCATCATGCTCATCATTACTCTGCAAATCAATGGGATCACGGCCGTCATCAAAATGGCGCTTGTCCACACGCCCGCGCCCATTCTGGCTCTGTTTGCTCTGTACGTGGTTCTGCTTATTTCGGGCCATTTCTCGCTCCTCCAGTCCATGGCAGAGATTTCCATCAAGAGCGGCTCCCTGCTGGCAAAACTGAAGGCGAGAAAGGCAAAGCATGGGAAGTACTATGAAAAGTTTCGGCTCTCGTGCAAACCCATGAGGGTCTACTTTGGATCGAGCAACTTTGTCGAGAGGCTCACTCCCCTGGTCTCACAAAATTTTGCGTTTGACCAAATTGTGAACCTGCTCCTGTTAGACTAATTTAGGTATCATCTATTTTTGTCTATCCCATAATATTTCACATTCACTGCATATGTATATACTACATTCATTGTAAACCGGATTAGTTGGCGCAGCAAGTAGTAAATACTGTGACTAAAAAAGCAAGAGTTTCCTTACATACTTAATTCTCCGTATTGTTATGCTAATAAAAATTTGCATAACAAAAGAATGTTCTAGAATGTTCCAGAAGATCTTTTGTTATTCAAATTTTACTTAGAATATCTTTTGTTATATAATTTTTTATTAGCATAACAATATGACAGAATTAGATATTCAAGTTCAATCTTGGTTTACTTAGAGCAGTATTTTGAAGTTATTACACTGCACAAGAAAACAAATACAATTAAATTCCAAAAAAGGTTATTAAAGCACGTAACTCAAACTCGTTGTATGCCACATTTTATAAAAATGTCAATATTACTGCCAACAATTCAGCCGCTAAAAGTACCTGAAACGTAAATCACTATAAAAAAGCTACATTCAAGAATATCTAAAAAAAATGGGAGTTGCGTTAGTAATAATTCATTCTAGTTGCTCAAGAGCGTCAATACGAAACACATAGCAAACACAAATTCTTTTTTTAAATTTAAACTGTAATTTACTAAACTAATGCTATCTGTGTTAATAAACATGCAACCACGGACAAAAAAGTACCTGAACCCCAGCCACTCGACCGACATAATTAACTAAAAACTCACAATCATTTTGAAAATGTTGTTATTTCCTTTGGTTTAAAAAGATTGGCAACAGGGATCTGAACTGTGCACAATTATATAACGAGGGAACCATTTTGGATGAAACGCCGGTTCCATGGATTCATATTTCGATTATAACGTAGTTTTGCATGAAATATTCATTTCTGGCGTCATTTCTTCGGAACGGACAACTATAAAGCGGTTATTAAAGTGGTTTTAAATATATTTTTATATAGTTGCATATACAGGTCTGAACTAAACTTTTCGGATTACAGCTTGCTGGGTTCCCTTGTCGGTGCTACTACTTCTCATTGGGTTCACATACAAAAGCCTGGCCCGAGCTGGGGATCTTTTGTGGCTGATGTGGTTGTGGGGTTTTGTGGTTGACCAGGCTCAAAAGTTAAGGCAGCGGAGGAGGGTGATGGTGACTGTCCTCTGGGGACTTACCCTGTGCTCCCTCAGCTATCGAAGCTTCATCTTAACAAATACTTCTGGATTATATAATCATTCGTATGCTGTTCTTGCAAAATGTACTAACAAATCGTCATGGGCCTACACAAATAAATCTAATATGCCGCACCATTTTTTCATTCTTAAAACAGAGCAAAACTTGGCGTGCTGCGTGATACAATTAAGAAACGCGTGTTCGTCCTGCAAAAACTAATTGTGGAAGCAGGTCATTCAGCAAGGTGCAAGTCGAACAACTTCATTCGAACACAGAACAAGCAATGCTTACACAAATACAACTCACACGTTTGGCAAAATCAAATTGTACTGATAAATTGCCGTAGGCTAACATAAAAAGCCAGGTCCCTCGAAAAAAGTTTAAACCACAGTTCTAGGTAATGTAGGACTTTTCGTACTGGTTGTGGTATGCATGCAGGCATACAAATTTTGCTGTTGCTAAACTGTTTTAATCTTG